>CAUYPK010074418.1:0-13724 GCA_963574355.1 Loris lydekkerianus
TTTACCTCTTTCATGTTTACATGGATGGAGCTGGAACATATTCTTCTTAGCAAAGTATCTCAGGAATGGAAGAAAAAGTATCCAATGTACTCAGCCCTACTATGAAGCTAATTATAGCTTTCACATGAAGGCTATAACCCAACTATAGCACAAGACTATGGGGAAAGGGCCAAGGAAGGGGAAGGGAGGGGGGAGGTTTTGGTGGAGGGAGGGTAATGGGTGGGGCCATATCTATGGTGCATCTTGGAATGGGTACAGGCGATTGCACTAATGTACACAGCTATGATTCAACAATAAAAAAAAAAAGAAAAGAAATATTTAGTAAGTGGCACAGGTGGTTATTGCAATGATATTAGAAGTACAATCTCTACACAGAGTCAGGGAAGTTGAGTAAGGATTTGGAAGAATCTTGAAGGGAATTAAAAGAAGAATGAATAAAAAGATTGATAGGTAGCCTTGAGAGCCCAGTTGAGTCCAGCATCCATAATTTGTAGTGGCATTGGTCTCACTAGAACTGCATGACCTTTAGCAAAACCCACCTTCTCTCTGAGGCTCTCTGTTTTCTGACCCTTAAAACAGAGAGGAGTTGGATCAGACGGCTTATCACGTTTTCCTACCAAATTCCAAGATCCATCATTTGGTTAATGAATCTAATGCTAAGGAAACACCACAGAGTTAAGCACCCCCAATTCCTCCCGCAGGTCCTATAGGGGAGTAGAGTATCCAAGATGCCTCCTGGGGTGCACACACCCTACGGCAGCCTCAACATCACGGGGCCATGATGCATTTAATGAGTAAAGCAGAACCCACTCTTGCCCACTTTAACAAGTGTCACATGGGTCCAGAGGTCAATGGATTTGACTCTTTTTCTTGTTTTCCTGTCCTCCACCACCACCCCCGTTCTCTGCCTCCAACTCACTGCTGGTAAACAGAGTCACACCACTGGGGTGGGTGGAGGAGTAAGGCAGAGGGAGAGGCAGAGGGAGGCAGGAGGGAAGGAAGAAGGGGGGAGGCATTAATAGAACAGAGGCAGGCATTGATGGATTAAGGAAGAGGCCATTAATTTTTCATTTTGACAGATTATCATCCGTCAGAAGGCAGAAGAGATGGCCCCTGTGCCCAGAGAAGAGACACTTGCTCTTTGTAATGCAGCCTTTTCCTTTTTTTTTTTTTTTTTTTTTTAGGAATTAGGTTGTAGGCACCCAAAAGAATGAAAAATTTATGACAATCTATAATTTACATGCTAGAAGATAAATAATGAACTAAATCCTGTCATTAAATTGGCTCTTCGTTTTTCTTAATCCCCCGAATGATAAATCTGGTTTTGCAACAGCATTTAGTATAAATTGATTTTTCTTCTGGTTGAGTGGGGGAAGGGAAACTGTTTTAAATACTTTAGATATAAATAGATTGTCCAGGGCATTGCACTGCCTAAGGCCCTAAGATACAATAGTCCTATTAATGCGGCTTTCCATTAAGACTGGCATTAATTAAGGGAGGATGTTCAGAAGGCATTTTGCAAACCGACGCTGATTCTGTGTAAAGCATTTGAGTTTAATGAATGGAAAAGTGGAGCTCCGAAGTGGAGTGGGGCTTGCTTTCACCAGAGGACAGCTGGGGAAGACAGCTTTGCTAGGTGCCATGAAGACATCTTCCCTAGGTGCTGATTAAGGATGTGATGGCAAAGCACATTGCCTCTTAACCCTTCCATCGCCCCATCTATAAAATGGGGAATTGACTCCTTTAAACAACTGTTTAAACTGTTTAAAGACATCAATTAGATAATATATATAAAACAAATATTGGCACAGAGGGCCATCACTAAGGGATGGTTGGTGTCTTTAAAGAAACTGCATACGATGGATTATGTAACAGTCTTTGACAATGATTCACAGCCTAGTGTGCTCCTGGCTATTTTAAGACCTTTAAGATGCATTAAACCCTTTATTCCTCACATCCACCCTATAAGGTGGGTATGACCACTTTCCACATTTTGCTATGGAGGAAACTGAATTATTATGGACACGCTTACCTTGGCACAGGCATATTCTAGGAATGGAGGCTACAGCAGTGGATAAAAATGGGGTGGGGGGGATTTCTGTGTTCACAGAGCTCACATTCTTGTTGAGGGGATGAAGACAATAAACAAAATATATGCATATATTATGTGACCTGTAAGAAGGTGATAAGAGTTGGAGAGAAAATTAAACAGAGAAGGCCTGGGGAGGATGGAAGAGGGGTGCTGCAATTTTAAGGGGTATCAGTTTTAACAGATTAAAGTACAGGATATATGGTCCCAGAACTGGAATTCTTTTTTTTTTTTTTTTTATTAAATCATAGCTGTGCACATCGATATGATCATGGGGCATCATACACTAGTTTCATAAACCGTTTGACTGGAATTCTTAATCATTCTCCTGCACTGTTTAGAAGAAAGGCCATGGATTTGAGAATTAGATCTATGCTCCAAATCCCACCTTGCTTTGTATTAGCTTTGAAACCCAAGATAATTTTTTTTTTAGAGACAGAGTCTCATTTTGTTGCCCTAGGTAGAGCATCACAGCTCACAGCAACCTCCAACTCCTGGGCTTAGGCGATTCTCTTGCCTCCGCCTACCAAGTAGCTGGGACTACATGCTCCCGCCACAATGCCCGGCTATTTTTTGTTGCAGTTTTGCCAGGGTCAGGTTCAAACCCACCACCCTAGGCATATGGGGCCAGCGCCCTACCCACTGAGCCACAGGCACTGCCCAAAACCCGAGACAATTTGCTTCATCTCTCCAAGCCTCAGCTTCCCTCACTGCAGAATGAAATATCACATCGATAGGATTGTTGTGAAGATGTAGAATGATGGAGATGAATATGAGGCCGTGGGGCCTTTTAATAGCTTCCATTCCTTACCTGTACCTTGGAAATAATAATAACACCTGCCACTTAGGTACGCTATACAGAATAAATGAGATAATCTATATTAAAGCAAATAAAAAAGGATTTATAAGCAGCCCCATGGGCCTACCTCAGTTTGGCACCCCTTAATTTTTGTGGTAAAATATTAAGAGTTGTATGACCCTAAGCAAGACCATTTTCTCATCTGTCAAAAGGCAGCTCTGGATAGGAAGGCCATGATGCAACTAAAAATCACACCGCCACATAAACAAGGCATCAAGCATTTTTTTTTTATTTAAGAATTTGCTTATTTTTATTATGCTTTTAAAGTATTTTCATATTTGATATACATAAACAAAAGTAAAATTTTTTTTGTATATTGATTTGTACCTTGTCACCTTGGTAATATAAAGTTTTAGATCCAGAGTATTTCTGTAGATTTCTTTTTTAAGATGAAGGGGGAAGAGGAGGGAGAGAGAGGGGCAGGGGAGAGGATGGATGGAGGGAGGGAAATTGGTGGGGCCACACCTATGGTGCATTTTATAAGGGTACATGTCAAATCTACTAAGTGTAGAGTATAAATGTCTTAACACAATAATTAAGAAAGTGCAGTGAAGTCTATGTTAACCAGTTAGTTGTATTTCAAATTGTGTATAAAACCAGTATATTGTACCCCATAAATGCATTAATGTACTCAGCGATGATTTAATTTAAAAAAATTTAAAACATAGAAAAAAATCATCAAGCATTCTGCCTGGCACGTGGGGGTCAGCGCTGTCCCCTGCAGGTTACTTTCTATGCCCTGGGAGCTGTACTGAGCACACTGCATGCATCTCTTTCCCTAGCATGCTCTATAACCCCACGAGACCTACACTTTAAGGACCTGCTAACTGTCAGTGAGTTTAAGAAATTTACCCAAGTTTACCCTGTAACCAAGTAGCAAAATTAGCTCTGGGGCTTAGTTTTCAATCCAGGGATGATTTTCTTGCCTGAGTAGACTGATCATGAAGATAGTTCTCAGGACATAATAGGTGCTCAATAAATGTTCATTGACAGTATGATGAGTAAGCCACCCTTTCTTTCCATGATCCAGGACAGCTAAAGAGAGCATTTGCATCCAGCAAACCCAAAGGAATCAATCTTTTATAAATAACATCAACAACCATCTCTCAGAAAGACTTACATTCCATTGTACTGCCTGACAAAATATTCCAGTGGAATCAACCTGATAGATTTTATTAATGTCCGAAGATAATCCCACCCTCTCTCTCAATTGTTCCTGGAAAATGCTTCCCAATAGCCCACTCTGAAGATCTAGTGAGAGGAGATGAGGGGACCCAAAGCCAACTTTACCTTTTGGGTACAGAGAGGTGACAGAGAAAGGTTTTTAGAAGCCTCTGAAATCACTGAAGATGGAGACCGGATGGTATTCACCATAACTGTCAAGCACAGCCTGGCATGTGCTGGTTTTTAACTTACTGGAATTGATGGAGGAAGAATATTATCCTGGGACAGGTCCATGGGAATCACCTGGTCTTGTCGATTATTGTGTAGGGTGGGAAAATATAAAGTTCAAGGAGACAGGGTGACTTATCCCAGGTCACACGGTAAGATGGTTTCAGAGCCTACACTATATTAATCCAGGACTCTTACCCTGCAGAACGGTGTTTTCCAACAGAACTGCTCAGAAAATACAGGTACTATTCCAATGACGGGTAAGACTCCCAAAGCGGGGACAACCTAAGACAGGATATGGAGAGGCTGCATGGTGGATTACATTCATAGTACCGAAAGACGGGTAAGATCACTCTGCATTCAGTCAACCTAAGACAGGGACCAAACCATTGATGTTTGTATCCCCATTATGGGTAAGACTGAAATTGCAAGAGCAGGCAACCTAAGACAGGGGCTATGTTTTTCCGCCATACAAAAAACAAAAGAGGGAATTTTGGGGCCCTGCCACGTGCCTGAGGCCTACTGCAACTTCCCGAGCCTGACTAGAAGTAGATCCATCGAGCTACTTCCGCGTAGCAACAACTCAGCAAGGCCCGGCCTGAAACTGCCTCTACCTAGATACTGCCAATGTGGTACCATGCCACTGGCCCAACCCTGTCATGCACCTCTTCCCCTGCCTTCTTTCCCTGCCCCTTCTCCACAATAAAAAAATAAATAAATAAATTTAAAAAAAAAATTGTAAAAAAAAAAAAAAAAAGAGTGCAACCAGGAGATTCTGGGAGGTGAGCTCTCTGAGGTAAGCCCCTCCTCATGTCAGCCCAAGTCTTCGGGAATGCTCTCCAAACCATAAAATGTACTATTTCAGTGATGACTGAGTTTTGAAAATTGCTGAAGGGACTGAGGGTACTTTGGAATTAAATACAGGGATGCAGAGTTGGTAAGAGCAGGAGGAAATGAGCTTTTGAGTTTGAAGTTGTTGTGGGAAGGGCTTTTGACTATTGCAGGAAACAGAATTGCGTCTCCAAGAGTCTCTTTGTTTGGGTTATAACATTTGGGTTAGTTTTTCTTTTATAAGGTTCTGTATGTTTATTAATGTTTCTATTTACATCTTTTTTGGGTGTTAGAGCAATACTGACTTGACCAAATCACTGAAAATTAAGACCTTTGATCTGACTTTTCTGCTTCCAGATAGGTTAAAGAATCCTTTGGCCTGCCAGCATTTTTATTGCCTTATAAAGCATTAAGTAGTTTCCCTACAAATCCTGCTGCCTTACTCAGAAATAATATAGTTGGCACCAAGGATAAGACAGGGCTTGATCAAATCTAAAATGAATGCAAGTAATGTGCTTGTTTTCCCAGAGTATAATATCTTCCCATTCTGACCCAGTTTTTTCTTGGATCTTGGGCTTGTGCTTATCTCCATGTCTGAGTATTAGGCATTTTACCCTCTACACCCTTTTTCTGTTCAAAGATGCAGGCTATAAGTCAAGAGTTAGAATTAGGTTCTGAAGCTTGGGCACAGCTGATCCAGGATTTGAGCTATTGAACAGATTTCGGGTGGAACTAACTAGTATGGGAAATGTTATAATAAATATGGATGGATGGCCAAATCCTTTGCTTCTCTTGAGTTTATTTACATACAGTCATGTGTCACTTAATGACAAGGATAGTTCTGAGAAATGTGTCATTAGGCAACTTCCTCATGTGTGAGTGTCATAGTCATATAATGTATTTACACAAACTTGTATGGTATAGCCTACTACAAACCTAGGCTATAGAGTATAGTCCATTGGTCCTAGGATACAAACTTGTACAGCATGTTACTGTACTGGATATGGTAGGCAATTGTAACACAACAGTAATTATTTGTGTATCTAACCATAGAAAAGGTATAGTAAAAGTAAGATCTTATAATAGTATGGGGCCACTGTTGTATATGGAGTCTGTTTTTTACCAAAATGTTGTTATGTGGTATATGACTGTATATTCAACTACCTGCAACCTTTCTAAATATTAACAATTTTATCATAGTAATTATCAGGACGAAAGAGGGTTAGCTTTGTGCTAGAGCCTACATCAGGTGTTCAAACATAGACCATGCATGTAATAAATCCAAATACCCCTTAAAAGATTGTAGGAAAAAGCTTTTACTGTAAATAACAATAAAAGCCATGTCCTTGTAGTTATAGCTGACAAACAGGATATAACTAATATTGAATATAGAACAATAAATCATGGATTTCAATTTAAGAAAGAAGTAGCTAGAATAGTATTTGAAATTATTCCTTTTGGTAAAATATTGCAAGTCTTGCAAATGATACTGAATGCCAAAGCAGAGAAGATTATATTGAAGACAAGAAAATGAATACTTTTGCATACCCATCAAGTGTCAGATCCTTAAATATATACTGTCTCCTTAAATACTCATAATCTTGTGATGTAAGTATTATTATTTGCACAGATGAGGATATTGAGAGTAAGAGAGGTTAAGAATTTGACTAATCACATATGGCAAGAGTGTGCAAAGGGTAGACCTAGAATTCAAACCATGTGTGTTTTTCCCCTACTTGTATTCTCTTGCCATTAGTCAGGTATGTATAGTGTTAATGGATTTGATCAGAAATTGTTTTGTTTCAAAACCAAGTGTAAGAGGTAAAACAAAGGAGTTATTCGCAAGTCAAGATGAGCTTCACATGCATTGTCAGTTGGCAAATATCCATCTTCTGTCACTTCTCTGGCTCTTAGAGAAAAGAATACATTCACAAGTGTAGTAAAAAGAATGGGACTTGTCAAGGTGTTTTCAGATGTAGAACATTGAGAATAATAATAGTCAGTTGAAGATATTAAAGAGAGGCTGACTGACTTCTGGGATAGGATTAGCAATATCAGACTGTAGTGGGCAATCCAAGTCTCTTCTCTTTCTGGGCCAAGAAATGAAACTTGTCAGTTCTCAAGGTTTGCTGAGCCTTAGGAAACTAACTGATGGTTAGAATACAGTACCTATTATTAATTTATAAACTACAATGTTATTTCCTATGACCGTAATAAAGTTTTTCTTGGTATTTGGATAATGGTTATTGATAACCTGAAGGTTTATTAGTGAATAGACTTATAAGAAATGGAAGTGTGTGACCATGTGGGTATTTTGTCCAGTCCATAAGAGAGACTGTGCCACTTTAGTGACTGATCTCACGTGAGAGAGAACTACTACAACATTCTTACTCTTTAGTACCACTTTCCCCAAACTCTATATAGTTCTTACTCCTTTTTAAAAGATTCATTAGCTTAGTTATTTAAAGTACCATTATAAAAATGTACAACCTATCTAATCACCTTAATTGGATCTCCGCAAATCCTGCTCTTTAGTGTCCTGAATATGGAAAACTCAAGTCCGCTAGAGACTTCAGCCCATTGTCAATCTCCTCATTAATATTATGACCCTCTTATCATTTATCCTAACTAGAGACACATAAAGCCCCTCTGAACAGAGCTGGTTTATTCTGACCTGGCATTCAGCATTGAAACAAAATTTGGAAAATCACCAACTGGAGATTAGATGACAGGAAAGGAAATTAATATAAGATGAATTTGGGGAACTATTTCTGTAAATAGAAATTAATCAAAGAAGAAATACAGAATAGAGGGAAGGACCAACTTTGCATTTTATTTTGGTCAAGTGAAAACACTAGAAGAAATAGTTCTGGAGACAGAAACTGTGGTTCTGATGTATCATTTTCATTAAGGATGGGAATAATTTGAAGGGTCCATGTAAATTAAACTTTACTATTTTTCAACATATTTTGCAAGTGTCTTTTAATCATCCAAGAGTAATATGGCATGGTTGGAATTCTGTTTATCCCAATGATGGTTTGTAATTGACAGATGTCTAATGATCACTCATTATATGTATACAAGGTCAGTAACAGGCATTATGAATAAACAATAAAATGGTCTCTTTCTTTATGCAGCACTTGCTTTAAATACCTTAATAAAATATACAAGAAAAGGTAATTTACAACCAATGGTCATCCATATGTGAGGAGCAGATTTTACCACTGGGAAGGAATGTCATATCTTGGAAGTCAGAAGCTGTGTAAAGTAGCATCAGTTCAGGTTAGGGAAGGTAATTAGAGCTGTGTGTTATTTAACTCCCCAAATAAGCAGGGTGCTCCCTCCTCAAGTTTCCCAACAGGTCATTATTTCCAATTTGACTGCTTGTGCAGGGTTACGGCTCTGCATTTACATGGCAGCATAGATGTTTGTGTTCAAGTACTTTCTAGGAGTACATTCAAGAATTTATAGCTGTCCAATAGTTATTAAAATTATGGCTGAGAAAAAAAAACTATGAAATGTTCAAGATGCATTTCATAAAGGTTGTATAGTTAATTTCTTCTTTTGAGGTGCAAATATTTCATTCCAGATTCTAGACAGCTTGTGACTCTGGATTGAATAATGGTAGCCCCCTCAAAGGTGTGTACTATGTGGTGATTCATGATTCCACACTGAGGAATATGATGAGAAACAGCCCTAGGAAACACCTTGTTGGAATGAAGACAATGTGCCTCAGAATGTCTTTTATCATATAGAGCCAAGCATGGAGAAAAATTAAAATCTACCAAGACTATGACCTCATCACTAGTCTATCCTTGCTCCCTGGTAATGCATCCATCATTGGCCATTTTAGTCCCTTGAAAAGAAAGTAGTGGAAAGTGAGATCCACCACTATTGTGGGTTGGTCGTTAGCAGGAGGAGACATAATCATTAATGAGAAGAGACTTTTTAAGATGGATAAAATGAGTCTAAATGAAGTTATTTCCATTTATATCAGATGATATGACTTAATTAGACCAGATCTACACTGTCAAAAATGGTAGCCACTAGCCACATGTGGCTATGTTTACATTTAAATAATCAAAATGAAATATAGTTAAAAATCTAGTTCCTTGCTTACATGTAGTAACACAGCTGGTGCTCAAGCCACACGTGGCTGTCTGGCACCATTCTGAATAGCACAGAGACACATTTCCTTTTTGCATAATGTTCTATTGCATAGCACTGACAGAGAGTATAAGAAGGAGGTAATGGCCCAAGCAATTAAGTCAGTGGTCCATTTTATGGAACAATGTATCAGGATGTCCTATACCTTCTTCGTGCATTGTTCATCCAATTACATGATTAGTGCTTTGATTGAAGCTCATACAAAGAGATCATATTTATTCAGTTATTTTACAATAATATTTCCCCAGTAAACAAAGTTATGAGCTCACATCTATAGATTTTCTTTTCTTTCTTTCTTCCTTTCTTTTATTTATTTATTTATTTTTGCTTTCTTTACTTTTTTCTTTTATTGGCTGTGTAGAATAATCTACATTTAGTAGTACATCAGTGAAGATTCTGCTATAAATTGTGGAACAATTCTGGATGAGAAAGTTGATTGAAATCAATGGTTTATGGAGTCTTTTGAATAATTCACACATTTAAAAATCTTCCTATTTATCTGCTTTTCATTAGCGTAGATGAACAAGAGTTAGGTGTAGTTTTCTGAAAGAGAAAAATTAAGTGAGACACTGACAGCCAGATGGAGGGGATTGATGAAGGCAAGGACAAACAGAGGTGAACAGACGGATAAAAGGAGAAACATTCACTGAGCACATTCTGTGAGTCTGTTGCTAGGCTAATATTATCTTATTTAATTCTTAAAACCCATTGACGTAAATTTTAACTTGATTTTATAGAGGAGAAAACAGGCACAGAGAGGGATTTGGCTTGCTTGGCATTCCTACTCCAGTAGGTGACAGTGCTTCGATTTGAACTCACACTTTCTTCCAGGATTATGAATTTTCCATTCTGTCACGTGCTCTTTTTCCTGAGAACAAACACTCCTCGCTTTTCTGTTGTCTTATATTTTCTTTTGCCTCTTCTCACTTCTTTGAATTTTTCTGTTTGAGAAGTTTTTATTCTCTTTATTTGAAAATAAAGAGCAACAAGACCGAAAGATTTTTTACCATCTGTTTTCAGAGAAATTCCTTTTCTGAATTGTATTACACCTGCTTTGTGCTCTTGTGGCACTTCTGATTTTTACTGGAATGTTTATACAGTGGCCCACGGTGTTTCACTTCTGACGGTTACTCATCCTTTAGCGGGGGTGATTTTGTTTGGCCCTTTGATTTGGTCATTTAACATGTAGGAATGGGATGAGAGGAGTGAACTAAGGCAGCAAGTTAGTTTAGTTTCATTTTATTATCTCTTAACTCCTTCTCATTAAATCTGCTGCATTTTCTGTTCTTGTAGACACATTTCCTTTCAATTTAGCATTCTGGTCTTCAAAGTGAGCAGAAGTTTAGTGTAATTTTCAGTGGAGCTACATATATCACCACTTCTCTAGTAATTTAATGTGTACAACACACATACATATACAGCTAAAAAATAATGTAATGAAAACAAAATGCCCATTAGTTTAAGAAACAATTATTTTCAGAATCTTAGAAACTCCTTAAGATGCTTTTTTTCTTTTCTTTTTTTTTTTTTTTATCACATTTTCTTCTTTCCCTCACAGAATTTAATCTTCTAGCTTTGGTGGTTATTATTTTTTTTGCTTTTCTTTATACTTTTATAATACATAGTCCCCTAAATAATATATTGCTTAGTATTGCTTTTGAGCCATATGTAAGTGGAACTGTACTAAATATAGGCTTTGTGGTATGTTTCTTTCAATTGACATCATTATTTTCAGTTTTCCAACATGTTGATACATAAAACTGTAGTATCACCTTACAGGCATGAATACATTGCATGAATAAATAAATCATTTATTCATTCACTCTCCACTAGTGGACATTTGGAGAGATTCTATTTTTTTTTTTTTTTTTTATGTGATCTATACTCCCACAAGGATTTTTGCAAGTCTCTATTGGCAAAAACAATTTCTTGCTAGAGATTTCTTGGGCATATACTTAGGAGGAGACTTATTGGGTTGTAGAATGGGCTACCTTCACCTTTACTACATAATCATAAGCAGTTCCAACATGACTGCAGCAAATTATAATCTCAGCAATTGGTGAAAGAGCCTATGCTTCATATCTTTTTCAACATTTGGTATTGACAGACTTGCTAAAAATGGACTGCAAACCTAAGCACTTACTTCTGGACTCTAAATTCTATTTTGTTTAACTGTATGTCTATCTTTTTAGTAGTACTATGCTGAATTGATTGCTATAGCTTTGTAGAAAGTTTTGAAATTGGGGAAGTATGAGTCCTCCTACTTGGGTCTTTATTTTCAAGATTATTTTGACTGTTCCAACTCCCTTAGACTTTTAAGATTGCATGTCAATTTCTGCAAAGAAATCATTTGGAACTTTAATGGAGATTATGTTAAATATGTAGATCAATTTCTAGAATACTGCCATCTGAGACAAATGAAATCTTCTGATCTATGAACTTGGCATATCTTCCATTTATTTATATCTTTTTCAACAATACTTTTTAGTTTTCAGAGTATACATTTTGAACTCTTGTTAAATCTGTTATGTATCTATTTTCTTTCTGATGCTATTGTAAATGGAATTACTTCTTTATTTCACTTTTGGATTGCTGAGTGTTCATTCTAGAGATAGAATTGGTTATTATGTATTGGTTTTGTATCCTGCATACTTGTAGAATATTTATATTCTAATAGTTTTTTGTGAATTGTTTATAATTTTCCTATGTGTAAGATCATGTCATCAGAAAATAGAGATAATTTCAATTCTTTCTTTGTAATATGAATGGATTTTATTTCTTTTTAAAAATCTAATTATACTGGCTCTGACATCCAGTACAATGTTAGATATAGTAAGAGCAGATATTCATGTTTTGTTTCTGAACTTAAGTTCAAAACATTCAGACTTTCACCATTAAGTATAACGTAAACTGTGGGTTTTTCACAGATGCCCTTTGTCAGGCTGAGAAAATCCCCTTCTACTTCTAATTTGAAGGCTTTTATCATGAAAGGATGTTAGCTTTTATTAAATGCTTTTTCTGTATCCATTGAGATGGCCATGTTTTTTAAAAAACTTGTTATGATATATAAAATTAATTGATTTTCAGTTGTTAAACCAACCTTACATTTTTGGGATACATTCTACATGTTTGTGCTATAAAATCCGTTTAATACGTTAAATTCAGTTTGTTAACGTTTTGTTGAGGATTTTTGCATCTGTGTTCATAAGAGATTTGGGTCTCTAGCTTTCTTTTTTTGTGAAGTCTTTGGTTTTGATATCAGTGTACTATTCTCTTTGTCTTTCATGAGTGTCTGAGTATGAATCGCTTTGTGTTTATTTTATTTGATGTTTATTGAGCTTAGATATGTAGATTAATGTTTTTCATCAAATTTTGGAAGTTTTACTTATTATTTCTTCAAATATTCTTTCTGTCCTCTCTCTACTCCTTTTAACTCCTAATATACATATGTTGGTACACTTAGTAATGTTCCACAGTTCTTGGAGATTATGTTCATTTTTCTTTCTGTTTCTCATACTAGATAATCTCAATTGATTTACCTTTGAATTTGCTGACTCTTCTGCTAGTTTTAATCTATTGTTAAGTCTTCGTAGTTCATTTTTCATTTTCATCATGGTATTTTAGATTCTTTTTAAATACTTATTATCTCTTTATTGGTATTTTCTATTAGGTTGGACATTATTCTCATCCTTTGGTTTAGTTCTTAGATGTGTTTTCTGTGGTTATTTAAACATACTTACAATGGTTGCATTGGAAGTCTTTTGCCTCTTAAGCCAACTTCTGGATCCTTTCATAAGCAGTTTCTTTTGTCTGGTTCCCCCAGGCCCCATTTTTTTCCTGTTTCTTTGTACTTTTAATAGATTTTTGTCAAAATGGAACATTTTAGAGAATATCCATGTATCATGGTAATTCTGGAAATGAATTTCCTCACACTCTCTGGAACTTTGTTGTTGTTTTGTTTGTTTATTTGTACAGGGACTTGGCTGGACTAGTTTAATGAAGTCTATTTCTCTACAGCATGAATCCTCATCTGTGTCACTGAGGGGCTTGGGGTAAAGATCTTCACTTATTAGAGTCTCACACTTTCATTAACATAGTTGTTTGAAAATGCTGGATTAGAAGTGTTGTGGAAATGTTGATGATGCTATATGTAGGTAGAATTTTGGAGCAGGATAATAACAGAGGCTCTGGATAAAAATGTTACAGATAAGAACAGTGTTGGATTTTCTAAATAAAATTTTCTTTCCTTAAAGAAAGATGGAGACTTTACCTCTTTCATGTTTACATGGATGGAGCTGGAACATATTCTTCTTAGCAAAGTATCTCAAGAATGGAAGAAAAAGTGTCCGATGTACTCAGCCCTACTATGAAACTAATTTATGGCTT
>CAUYPK010074419.1:0-25300 GCA_963574355.1 Loris lydekkerianus
CTGCCTCTACCTAGATACAGCCAATGTGGTACCATGCCACTGGCCCGACCCTGTCACTCACCTCTTCCCCCGCCTTCTTTCCCTGCCCCTTCTCCACAATAAAAAATAAATAAATAAAACTCCAAAAAAAAAAAAAAATAAAATAAAATAAAAAAAATAAAAAAAATAAAAAAAAAAAAAAGGATAATAAGCAGAACTTCCTAAAATGATACTTTCCTTTATTCTCCCTGTGAACAAAACCTGATATAGAATGAAAGATATAATAAAGAACTGGTTTCACTGGATGAAATTTAATCTCTTAACCAGAATGGGTAATTTTTATGACTGCTGAGAGTCTTATTTATGAAACTGCTAAGCCAATGATGGCAATTTTTGAAGAATTATTATTCTTCAAAAGGAAGGCACAATAGGATAAAGATGAGACATGTGGATCTATAAATATTTGCCTGTTGAGATTATTAGCAAGTTGTACTAATCTATTCACTTAAAACATGGCTTAAGTAAAATATGAAAGATTTTTTTAAGGGGTGGATGCTCACACCTATAACCCCAACAACTGTGGGAGGCTGAGGTGGATGACAACTTGAGGCCAGGAGTTTCAGACCAGCCTGAGCAACATAGCAAGACCCCTACCTCTACAAAAAAACAAAATAATTAGTTGGGTGTGGTTCTGTGTGTCTCTCATCCCAACCATTTGGGTGACTGAGGCCGGAGCATCACTTGAGCCCAGAGGTACAAGGCTATAGGAAAGCTGAGACCACCGTATTCCAGCCTGGGTGACAGAGTGAGAGCTTGTCTTTTTAAAAAAGAGTTGGTTTACAAGTACTTTGCTTATAGTGATTATTATTTTATTTTTAAACTTGCATTCACAGTGAAGTCTTACTGGATCCATGTCATTTTGTTTTGAGCACTTTTGGATAGTTTTTACCCTGGTAGACTATAGCATGGCCCTATTTAGAAGTAATGTTTCTGAATTTTAGCACAGCATTTGACAAGGCATCTGTCATGAAGTGCTTCTGAAGAAGATGGGGAGATACACTTGTAGGACAGTGTAATGAGGTGGTTTGGTTATCTGTTTAATAAGTATTCTCACTGAGTGACAATAAACTGATGTAAATGTAGAAGGTCTCTTATGTCTTGTTATTTTTGCAATTTTTCTATTAAATGCTTTGTAGTTAATGATTACAACTAATACACATAATAACAGCTATCACCAAATTTTTACAGTGCATCAGAAACCATGGTTACATATACTTTCTCATTTGATCTTCTCAAAACCTAATGAGATAGACACTAATTTTGCCTCCATTTTTAATAAGAGGAAACCGAGGATTAGCTATTTCCAATTCCAGCAGTATAGCAAAATAGCAGCAATGGCTCACTCCCACTGCTGTTTTATTTCATCCTGAGAAAACTTAGAAATAAAAAGAAAACATGGATCAAGGAAACTGACAATAAGAGCAAGATCAAAACCCTGTGGAAAAACGCTGGGCTATTTTTTAGCTGGCAAATCCCTTAAAAATAAGAAAAGGAAGCCTAAATACTTCCAGGGTAAAAAAAAAGAAGAAGAAAATGAAGATATAGACCTTTCACATAGTTTGCCTGTGGAACCTGAAGACAGTCTTTGGCTATTGCCTTGGTAAAAGACACCTACAGCAGTGAACCAAACCACCAGTGCAGGCTTCTCAGGGTGGGGAGTAACAGCAAAGTAGTTTCGAAATTCCACTGGTGTGAGGAGTTGATGGAACCAGACATGGTTAACTGCTCTGAGGCATTTACTACCCTGCCTTCATATCAAAATCTTCAACCTGGTATTATACTGTAAAGAAACTCTCCTTTGATTGCTTTTCTAAGGCTTAGAAGATGAATTATAATCAGAAGAATTGCATAGGAGAGTGGCTGCAAATGGAACTGATAATGCTGTACCTGGAGGTCTCAGTCTGCAGGTTCATCCTTTCCCCTTCCCTTAAAAACACTAAGACCTAACACAGATGAGAGCTATTTTCTAGGTTCTGCTGCAAATCACATTACCATTCAGAGTAACTGATGCCTTCGAGGAATGTGAACTCATAGGTTATAATAAGTGGATACCAGAGTAGCCCAGCTTGACTGGGCTAAGGGATGCCCAGATAACTTAGTAAAACCTTATTTATGGATGCATTGGAGGGTGATTCTGGAAGAGATTAGCATTTGAATAAAGATTGCTCTTAAAATATGGCCAGGCATCATCCAAGCCAGTGAGGGCCTGAACAGAACAAGGTGAAGAACAGCACATTTGCGGTCCCTGTTTGACCCAAGACATCCCGCTTTCCCTTGGACATAGGGAAAAGCCCTAATTCTTGGGCTTTTGGACTCAGATTGAGACGTACTCCATTAGCTTGGATTCAGAATGAATTATACCACTAGTGGTTTCTGTGCTCCAACTTGCAGATAGGAAATCCTAGGACTTTCTGCCCTGTACATCCACATGAGCCAATCCCTGTAATAGATGTCCTCTTTTAGTAAGACTATATACACTCACCCTCAGTATACATGGGAGATTTGTTCCAAGACCCCGCCACAGATACCAAAATCTGCAGGTGCTATAGTCCTTCATATAATAATGATAAAGTATTTGTACATAACTTGTGCATATCCTTTCATATACTTTAAATAATTTCTAGACTACATATAATACCTAAAACAGTAAATTTTATTCAAATAGTTATTATGCTGTATTATTTTTATTTATGTAATTTTTTTATTGTTGTAGTGTTATTTTTCTTTTTTTTTTTTTTTTCCTGACTACTTTTGATTCAGAGTTGGTCGAATCCACAGGTGTGAAATATGCAGACACATGGGGCTGACTGTATCTATACCCTTCTGGTTGTATTTCTTTGGAAAACTCTGACACAACCAACATCACCCTGAATGACTTAAGACGAAGTTTTTTTCCTTGAAATTAGGAACAAGACCAGGGTACCCACTTTCATCACTTCCTTTCAACATTACACTAGAGGGCGTAGCCATTGTAAGAAGGCAAAAAAAAAAAAAAAAAAAGTTATAAATATCAGAAAGAAAGAGGTTGCTTTTATTTACAGGAAAAAGTGATTATTTAACATCAAAAGCCACTGGAAATATCCAAAACAACCACTAAAACTCATAAATACATCTAGCGATGTAATAGGCTGCAAACTAAATTTATAAAAATCAATTATATTCTTAAATGTTAACATAATCAAATATAAAGTATTTTAATTATATTTTTAGAGTACCTTAAAATAGCACAGCTAGGAAAAAACTGAACAAAGGCACTCAGATTTCTACATTAAAAGCCACACAACATTGCTGGGAAAAATTAAAGATTACCTAAATAAACGACAGTATGGATAATAAGTTTCAGTATAGTTAGGGTATCAGTTCATCTCAAAATGACCTATTAATTCAATGAATTCATAGTAAAATTTCTAACAAGCATTATTATAAAGCTGTCAGACTGATTCTAAACTTTATTTGAAAACATAGAACCCAGAACATAAAATAACCAGAATAGCTTAAACAACACAGCTGAAGGGCTTTCACTATCTAATTTCAAGGCTTAATATATACATTTAGCCTTTCATATCTGTGGGTAACATCTGTGGATTCAGCCAATTGCGACTCAAAAATATTCATATGTGTTGAACATGTACAGACTTTTATTCTTGCTGTTATTTCCTGAATAATACAATTATTTACATAGTATACCAGATATCAAAAGTAATCTAAAGATGATTTAAGGTATAATACATGTATTTTGAAGGATATGCAGGTTTTATGTAAATACTATGACATTTTATATAAGGAACTTGAACCATATGGATTGGTATCTGTGGGAGGTGCAAGAACCAATCCCCACCAAATATTGAGGGACAACTGTAGTTGGTAATCAAGACATGTTAGTGTTAATAGGACAGAGAATGGGAGAAAGAATAAGAGAGAGACAGAGAGAAAATATAAATGAAAGAAGAGCAAAAAAATACAACCTCCATAAATGTGATTAGTTGAATTTCAAGTGTCAAGACAGATAAGAAAAGGAAATTTCTTTTCAACAAATAATGCTGGATCAACTAAATTTTTGAATGATAAAAAATATTGACCCTTAACCTCACACCATGCACAAAAAGAACTTGAAATCAATTATAACTCTAACTATAAAATCTATAACTATAAAACTTCTAGAAGAAAATCTTTGCAACCTTGAGGTATACAAAGTTTTCTCAGAAATGAAAAACATAAACTATAAACGAGTAGACTAAGCTTACCTCATCAAAATTTAAGACATTTACTCTAAAGGCATCATTAAGAAAACAAAATAGGAAGCCACAAAGTGGGAGCAAATACTTGCAAATATCAAACAAAAGACTTGTACCAAAGACATATACAGAATTCTTGCAGCTCAATAATTTGTTACACATTCTAATAAAAATATGAACAAAAGACTTGAACACGTTTACAAAATAAGATAATAAAATGGAATGTAAACACATGACAGATGTTTCATTAAACATCAGAAAAAAATTAAAACCACCAAGGGATAAAATTACATACCTATAAGCCCAGTTAAAACTGAAGAGACTTATCATAACAAGCATTGTCAAGGTTGTTAATGTCTAAAGCTTCTACTTCTAGAGGAAATGCAAAATGGTATAACCACTTCGGGAAACAGTTTGGCAGATTCTTATGAAATTAAAAATAATAAACACCATCTGATCCAGGCATTCTACTCCTAAGTGTTTGCCCCACAGAAACAAAACATACATTCATCCAAAGACTGATACACAGATATTTATAGTAGCTTTATTTTTAATAATTCCAAATTGGAAATACCCAAATGTTCATCAACAGGTTAATGAATAAACAATTTGTGATATATCCACACGATAGAATATTATTCAGTAATAAAAAGAAATGATTGATACACATAATAATGTGAATGAGTCTCACAATAATTGTGCTAAATTAAAGCCTGAAAAAAAAAAAAGAGAAAATGAAAACTAATTTATAGTGATGGTAAGCAAGCCAATGGTTACTTAGAAATAAAAATGGAGAGAGGGGTGAGTTACAAAGAGGAATTGAGGAAACTTTGGGTGGTGACATAAATATTTATCTCAATGTTTGTATTGTGATTTCTTATATATGCAAAAAAAAGATCAAATTATACTTTTTAAATATTTGGAATTGATTATCTTTCATATGTCAATAAAGCTTCAAAAAGTTTAAAAACTTTATTTTATCTCTTTCTATAGAACCATCCTAAAAATAATGACAAGCTCAGTAGTGTGAGCACCTCCAGTAACCACCAAAAGGTATTAGGGCTCCTTGGCAACAATGGTTAAGTTCCAGGTCTGCGACAAAGACTGTGTATGTTGAGGCTAGAACATGTTACTATACCATATAGCAAGGAAGTTGCTATGGTCTGAGTGTTTGTTTCCCCTCAAAATTCATATGTTGAAATTCTAACCAACATAATACTGATATTAAAGATGAGTCTTTAGCAAGAAATTTTGGTGCTATCTGTGCAACAGAGAAAAAGCTCCCACCAGACATTTAGTCTACTAGTGCCTTGATCTTGGACTTCCTAGACTCCAGAACTCGGAGAAGTAGGTATTTGTGGTTTAACATGCTAAATTAATGATATTTTGTTACAGTAGTCCAGAGGAACTAAGAATCTATCAAGGACTACTAGGATCCTATCAAAAGGAATTATAAAGTATGAGTTTATAACTACATGAAAAAACAAAAACTCTCAAGCCTCCACATCTATTACCAACCCATAGTAAACAGAGAGAATGAGCACCAAAGGGACGGAATCAACAAATGCTGACTCTAGGAAACAACTAGGTTTGTTCCAGACAACAAAAATTATTTAGTTCGTTCATTCATTTAATTTAAAAAAAGAGGTGGAACAGCAAGTATGTCAGGGTGCCAAAAAAATGTATACATATTCTAAGTGATCATGTTGGAAGTAAAATCGGTCATTCCCCCACTACGTACAAATTGTAGGTAAAATGGATGTGCATAGCATGTCTAGGTGATTGGACTCATAATGGTAACTGCAATTCAACTTCAAAAAGTAATACATAGATAAACATCTCTTAAAATGTGCGTACCCTTTTTTGGACCCTTCATATATGAAGGTAATGAGATTACCAACTATTCATAATGTATTAGCTGGGCCTTATTGGGATTCTGATTCTAACAAAAATTAAACAAAAACATTACAAGATATTTTGTAAAGGGTAAACACTTGCTAAATATTTAATCATATTGAGAAATTACTGGCTTTTTATTGTATGATAGCGGCAATTCGTTATGTATTTATTATGTAAACAGGATACTAATCACTTGTTACTCCAACCTGCTAAAATATTTAATAATAAAAGGTTATATTTATTGGATACTTGCTTTAATAATTTAGGTAAAGGGATAAATGGACAGAAGTATATGTGAACAAAATTGCTCAAAGATTGGTCATTATTGTATCTGGGTTATGGATACATCAAGGTTCCTTACCCTATGATCTCTATTTTTGCATATCTTTGAAATTTTCCAATTTAAAGATAAGATAGAAGAAAGACTCCTCCAAACACTAACTTATTAAAAAAAAAAAAAGCTACAAAAATTCTGCCATAAATATCAGTAGGAAATATTGTGTTAAATTTAGATTCTTTTTTTTAACTCCAGAATTTCTCAGAATTTTTGACATGCTCTCATTCATGGATAATCTCCAAAAGGGGAAGTTATATACTGTTCTTCCCAGGCTATGTGATCATAGAGCCATTTTTTGGACAGAACATCTCATAAGACGAGTGCTCTATTGCAGACTCATTTTAGGAAATGCTGGATTCATGAAATCATGAGGCATAGCAGCCCAGGCACAATATAAAGAATAATCATCGTGAGTGTCTCAGAATATGTATGGGCTGTACTAAAGCTGAAAATCTGTATTCAGATTAGAGTTTTGTACTTTGAAAGGGCAACCACAATAATGAGGATAAGTGAAATCAGATCATTTGATGAATGAAAGATAAGTAAGCTGGAGAAAAGAAGCATTAGGGGAATAAGATAAGTCTCTCCAAGGATCTAAACATAGTCACACAAAAAGTTTAGACTGGTTGGGCGATTACAGGCTAAATAAAGCCAATGGGTAGAAGTTAAATCATTACCAGAAAGAGGTTGCTATTCAGAAAGAAGTGCTTCATGTAAGCAGAGTTGGCCAAAGATGTAATAGATTGTACTGACAGTATGCTCTTCGTCACAGGTGAGATAAATCAAGGGTTGGATGACCTCTGCCAGAAAACATTGAGAAGCGACTTCTAGCAGTATGTTTGATATTCTCTAAAGTCCTTGTCAATCTTTATATTTTATGATTCTAAATAGATTCTATCTATATACCAATAATTTTAAAACTAACAGTGACTCCTGAGGTTCCCAGGACTTCAAATAACCTTTTCCATCTCTTCTTTGTCTATAGATTTCAGAAGGGTTCTCTAGAAAGTTATTGCTCTTTTAAGATTTCCTCTCCTTCAATTTTTGTGATTGATCACTGAAACATGGCATGAGAAGAATAGTTGGAGAATGAAAGTCTGGAGGTCTGTGTTCTGCCCCAGTGGAAACTGTACAATTTTCAACAAGTCGTGAACTATCTCTTGGCCTCAGTTTTCTTATTCACACAATGGAATATTTGGCCAAAGTTCATTTCTAAATTTTCTTTCTAGAATTAGCTGGTGTAATACACAGAAAATGTCTAAATTTTATCTACCATAAGCCAAGCAGATGACTTTTAATGAAAAAATAAGAGAGTTAACATTTGCTAAGAGGCATGCTCTATTTTAAATGTTGTACTTACATTATGTACTTATTTGTTCCTCAGAACAATATGGACTTTTATGACCTGTGAAAAGTTAATAACATTGAGACACAAATTAAATATTATAAATTGGTCAGGGTCACATAGCGAATAAAGACATGTTCTTTCCATTTCATCTCATTATGAAACTCTTCTGGTTTTGTTTGGCAGGTTATTTGCTTCCTGAATTTTAGTGTTTAATTGTAATACATTCTGTTCACTCATGTTGTATTTTATTTGCTTTGCTTATTATTGTTTTTCTGGTTATTATTAAGGTATTTATATCTTTCCAGGATTGGTCATAAAGGTAACTTGGATCTATTTTATCTACCTTTTGATTACTTCTTGAGCCTAAAATTTGTAGGATTGCTGTATCAAAGAGTGTATCTTTCAGAAAGAGGATTTGGGGGTATCTTTTCTTTGAAGAATATCTACTGTCTTCTGAGCTATTATGGTTAGGGTTTTTTTCCCAAAAAGTAAATGTGAGCTATTTAGTGAGAATTTCATATCAGCCAACTCTTTTAATCTCAGGTGCCTGTCCAGCTGATTTATAAATGTGCAAAGTGTCCAAGTTCTGTATTCCCTCATTACCTGATTTTTGCCAATAGCTATTTGGCAAGGTTTTCATTATATCCTAATAGTCAAAGTTTATTTGCTTTATTTTTCTGTTAAAACTAGATTCAGAGAAAGAGTTTATCAGCCAGTTTAGAATTCTCATCCATTTCCTATCCATCTTCACTGATTGGCAGCATTAATTTTCCCTGGTCACTCTATTTTCCTGGGCATATTTATAAAAGCTGCCTTTTGTGTCCCACAACCTATTTTAGCACTAATCATCTCACTTCTTTTATCTCTTTCCACCAAGTTTTAACTGATGTGAAATATTTTTCCTCCATGCTCTCCTTTCTGGGCATGTCAAGTGAGAATTTTGCTCTCTCCTCTGTCCTCTGTGATACTACATTGAACGTGTCATGCAATTAGCATTGCTCTTTTTCATGAGAATCGAATCACTATCCTGATAATTTGGGCTCCATCTCTACTTCTGCCTGAAATGTCTAGATAATTACAGCATATGTGAGTGCTGTGAGATTTTTCTGCTTGAATTATCCAAATGATTGCTTTGATTCTCTACTCTGCTTTACATATAGAGACACAAACACAGAGAGAGATTTTAAAAATGGAGAAAGCAAGGAAAGTTTGTGTAGGATCTTTATTCTGTTGAAGGCTATGATCTTATTGCCTACTCTTGTGAAAGGAAGTGCCTTCTGGACACCAATATGCCACTTGCCTGGTATTTTTCTATTTTGAGTATTTCTCTCTGTGTGAACTTCTGCTTATCTGGCCAGGACTCAAATGGTTTCTTATATAACCCAAGATATTTTCCTCGGTTCTCTTTTACATGTCTCTTTCATCACACATAATATCCAGGGCATCTCAGAGATAAAAGGATCCCAGAACAACCAATCTCCCAACCTCCCTCTATTGCCAGCACCATTTTACAGATGTAGTAACTGAGACCCAAAGGGGTGAAGTAAATTATATAAATTTTCAGAGAAAATCAGAGCAGGGGCAGGAACAATTACAGGGTATAAGTCAACCATGGTCCAAAACCAAAACAAAACAAAAAATACCCAAAACTGGTTTTATTTATTATTTCTCTACATGCATGTGAAATTCAAAACATCAGTTTAGCCACCTATAAAATACGATTTAGGAAAAACGACGGTGAATGGCACCAGAGTCTCTTTCCACCCCTCCCAAGATGATACTATTCTCCCTCCTTTCACTGGGCAATGAAGGGTAGAGAAAAAAAAATTTTAAAGGTCTAAATATTCCCCTCAGAAAAGGAGATGGCATCAGCAACAAAAGGTATGTCACCCTCTTCTTCCTCATTTTCTGTAGGGTTGTGCAAGAAGCCAGCTCTCAAGCCTCACCTAAAACTCTGGAGCCAGCATGACTCCAATATTAAACTGGACATCAGTGAGTTCTTTCTACGGCCTCTTCCAACACTGGACATCGGTGGCAAAGATGAATCCTTTCTATGATACTTCCAATACTTAAAGAAAGAAGGTGAGTGCATCCATGAGAAGTCCAAGGCTGTGTGTACGACTTTCTTCACTCCTGCCAAACCTTTCCCTACCTCTCCTAGAAGACTCCATCTTCCTGTGTCTATTCTCATTTCCTGCTTCGTGAAAGTTGCTCTCCTGTCTTCTCCCCATGCCCTGGTGTGTGTATGTGTGCTTTTTTTTCAACTCCTCTCTAGGTGTCCAAGCAAACGCTGGAATTTTGCCTTCTTGCCCATCCATCAGCTTGGAATCCCCGTGGAAGGAACTGTGGACAGTGAACACTACCCACCACTAGAGAGCAGTCAAAGCCAACATTTTCCTGGGCAAAAACTTCTGCTTCGTAAGTTGTTTTCAAAAGTGCCAGGTTCTCTTGTTCTCTCTCATCTTCACTTTCTTTGGACAGAGCACCCAGCCAGTCTCCTTCACAAGGGAACATTCTACATATCTGTTCAGATGTTATGGAACAGTGAACACTGCTAATTCTGGCAGAAGGCCATCGTCGAAAACATTTTCTTGAATCTCCTTTCTTTCACTCCATCAGCACAAACATAAAATCAAGCCGATCTATGTAAATCATGAAATATTGAATGTGGGGGCAACTTTGCAGTGGAAAAAAAACCAATAAATTATTCCCATAAATTCATAAGGAAACAAAATCAGATCCTGCTTGATTCTTCCCTAAACCCCCTAAGTGAGACCAACAGCAGATAAATCTAAGCAGGGTCTTATGCACACATTGAGACGTGATTTATTCCCATGGATAGCATGATTTTTTTCCAAATTACTTAAGACAGCACTTATACCTTCCATAGGCTGTCTCTCAAATTTCAGTAGGTGCATGTCTACATTATTCAATTTAATTTAAATGGACAATAAAAGAAAATAATTATTGTTGACTGGCCTGCTATTATGCAGGAAGAATCTTCTAGTCTGCTAGGCTGGAAAGTGAAGAAAGGGAGAAAGGATTTCTCGAAGGTCATGTGGTTGGTTTCACCACTCTGGATTCAATCTTAACTTTACATATGAATTGTATGGTCATCGCTTGCCTAAGGTGTAACTGTAGGCAAGTTACTTAAATTCTCTCTGAACTTTAGTTTCTTCCTCTGTTATGTGGAGGTCATAACGGTTTTTATGAAATAGGACTGTTGTAAGGATTAAAAGCAACATTGTACATAAAGCCTTTAAGAAAAGACTAGCTATTATTGTTCAAAGGACTGAACAGATGCCAGGCTCTCTGCAGACTTAGTCTTCTTCCCTTTATCTCCATATATCCAATCTCAATTTTAATTTTGCTAACTATTCATTACACACATGTTATGTTCCAGGTATGTGTATGACACAATTCTGATCCTCAGGAAATTACAATGTGATGTTAAAAGAGATAAATGTGAATGAATAGAATACAAAGAAGACACATCTTATAACATTTGATTTGGAAGGTAACACACAAGACAAAAGTTGTATGTTGTCAGAATGTTCTGAAGAGTTCTAGATTCTCTTAAAGTCCAGTTCTGCAAGTATGAGGGCTTTGTATTAACTCTATATATTGGTATCTCCAGCTTCTTAGTTGACCCCTTGAATAAAAAGGATCACATCTCAGTCCTAACAAAGAACCCTTAAATCAATTCATACATCGTTTCTCAGCCTCTTTCAGGCTTGATTGAATTCATTGTCTGTAATGATGCAAAAGCACCATTGCCAAGCACCTTGAGTTGGATGATGTTAGCTGCTGCCCTGAGCAACGTGACTCCCTGGTACAGGCTGACTGGAAAATCAGTCCACATGTTGTTGGAGCACAAAGTTCAAACAATTATCACAGTAACTCATTTAGGGAAGGATCCACAGAAGATAGAATTGGACTTGAATGATAAATTAGACTTTTATTAAAAAAAAAAAAAAAAAAAAGGAGAAAGGTGGCAGGTAAGGCTGAGGGAAGAGCACAGCTAAAGGCAGTGATAAAGAAGGGAAAATAGCATTTACTAATTAACTCCTATGAAATTGTTGGATACCTTTACTTCCTTAACTTGTTTCGTTGTCTCCACAAATCTGAAAGGTTTTCAGATTGTAAACTGAGGAAACATGACACCAAACATGACAACCAGGTTTTTTCTTCAGATTGACAAAATTCCAGTAGGCATGTTCACTATGCCACAGTGCCAGAGGAATAAAGAAGTGTAATTATAGAGGAGATGCTTTAAATAAAAGCAAAGACTATATTGCATCGTCTCTTTAAAAAGCAATAAACATTTTAACAGAGCTCTCCTTTTCATTAAAAAAGGCTTGCTAAATATTAAAAATGATCATGACAAATTTCTCCATTTTCTCACTGTAGCGGGGATTTGCTGTAGGCAATTACTGACCCTTCCGTAACCAAGGCTAATCAAAGGATTAACTAGCATAAAATGAAGGAAAATATGTAGTTAAACAGACAAAGGAGTCATAAGCCAGTTAGAAAATAATGGATGATGAATGGAAGGGAAGCTGTGGATGAGAAAAAAAATTAGCTGTTATAAACACATCAAGTGACAAAATGTGCCCCTCTTTAGGAAACTATAACTCATCTGTTTGAAATAAAGAATATTTCTTTATTAATGCTACCCTCTCATTAATTAGAGCTCCAGCTCCAGTCCCTTCTTTAAGTAGTGCAAAGATTCTGTTTTTCAAAATCTAGCTATAATGAAACTTCTTCCTAGACGCCTTACTTAATTTCTTACAGCTGGAACTAATTTCTCATTCTTTTGAGTTCTTACGGGTATTTTTGTTTGTGTCTATCTTGGTTACTTATTGACAGCCGTCTTTCCTTTTAGACTATAAGGTCCTGGAAACCCTGGTAAATATGATTCATTATTGTATGTCCAGACCCTGTTTTATACATAGCAAAACACTCAAAACATTTGTTGAATGAATGTTGCAAATGGATTCCCACCAGTTCATTACATGAAACATTATGTATACATAAATTGTTTTCAGTTCGTTCTCTTTTTCTTTAGTCATCATGTGATCGTTGCACTAATCATAGATACCATAATATCCCAAGGGAATGAATGACACAGCTAAACCAATAAACTTGCTGAATCTAAATTTCAAAAAACAGAAATGACATTTAAAAATTGGAATTCTGCATAGACTAATTATAGGCAAAACATTTATCACTAAGGGCCTTAAAGGTGATTAAAGCCTTAAGTTGCTTATAGCTACCTCAAATACCTGGGTTCAAGCAATTCTCCTATCTCAGTCTCCCAAGTAGCTAGGACTATACCTAATGAAACTTGGGATCAAAATGGTTCTCAAATTTCAGGTTTCACTGCATTTCTAGTAAATGACATTTAAAATTGAAAAAGAGAAAAGCATTAAGGATATAGTTATGGTGAAAACAAGATAAATGACTATGTGAACAAAAATCTAAGCTGAGAATGAGGCTTAAGGCTACTCAGGTCTGGGGTTGATAGCAGGCTGGACCAGAGATTTGGCTCTTGTGGAGTCCTAATGTCTATAGGTGTTTGAGAAAAGTCATGAGGTAGGAGCAGGCTCATTGTTTATTGCCAGGCAAATGTGTCTTTCTTCCCTCCAAAAAGTATAGATATGGAGCAAAGGTAGTGGTGGCAGTGGCTGCCTTGGGACAATGGTTTTGGGGTGACCACCTTTGAGATAGTTTCAATTTATAGGAAAATTTTAAGAACATACATTCCATTCAGATTCCCCAATTGTTAACATTTTACTACATTTGATTCTCTAGTTGTTGCCTTTTTATTATATTTGATATGTGATTTCCTCTAGATATGTAAATATATATTACTATTTTTTAATCATTTGAGAGAAAGTTCCAGAAATTAAATTTTTTTATTCCTATATATTTGCCTTTCTATAAACATAGTAAAATGATTAAAGTCAGGAAAATAAGATAAATGCAACTGTAATTTTAGTCTATAAAATCTATTCATACTTTTGTCATTGTCCCAATATGAATATTATCATTCAATCTCTTTCGTCATTGTCCCAATTAAAAAAAAAAAGAAAAAATATGCTTTAGGATCACACATGCATTTAGTTGTCATGTTACTTATATCTCTTATCTTCTTTTATTGTTGTCTTTAATGCCATAAAGATTCTTCAAGAGAGATATGCAAAGCACTTGAGTGGTTATAAAAATAAATAAAACTAGATTCTTGTACTCCCAAGGACTCAAAGTCCATTAAAAAAAAAAAAAAACAATTCTTTAAGAGCACAGAGCAGTTTTTCAGATATTTCTTGACTTATGAGTGTCTGATGCTTATTACATTAGAATTATGCTTTTTTATTTTTATTTACTTATTTATTTTGAGATGGAATCTTACTTGGTCACCTCTAAGTGTCACCCTTCCTATAGTGTTGTACCTCATAATAACCTTAAACTCCTGGGCTCAAATGATCCTCTTGACTCAGCATCCCAAGTATCTGGGACTGCAGACATGTGCCACCATGCCTGGCTAATTTTTCTATTTTTAGTAAAAATGGGCTCTCACTCTTGCCTATGCTGGGAGTCATGTTCTCTTGTCAGAAATACTGTAGCAGTGATATTCCATTGCCTTGTGGCTTAATAGCTTTTAATAAAATGTCTGCCGTAATTTTTAACTTCTGTTTTGTTAAATAATGTAGGGATTATTTTTCTTACTATTAAGATTTTTTGCTTTATTATAGGTTTTCATTAATTTAATTGCCATGTTCCATGGTTTATTTCTTATATTTCAATTAAATATATGCCAGATCACTTGATATTTTGTCAAGTTACTGAGTTTCCATTTATGTTTTAAAATTTTCTCTGCCTTTTGATCAATTCAGTCAGGATAGTTTCTATAGCTATATAATTAAACCCATTAATTTTTACTTCTGCAGTATATATTTTGCTGATCTTATCTAGTGAATTTTTTATAATTTCTGATTTGGTATTTTCATAGCTAAGTGATTCTTTGGTGATTTTTACCTTTCAACTCTTTTCTCAATATGTTCATTCTTTTAAAGATGTTTGAGCATGTTATATATAATATCTCCTTAAAAGGTTTTTCTCTGTTAATTTCATTCCATCATTTTAATGTACATTTCTATTAACTAATTTTTCTTCTGAATTGCAGTCATATGTTCCCAATTCTTCATTTGTCTAATAATGTTTTAATTAGATATTGAACCTTGTGATTTGTATGCTACCAATACTACACTATCTAAAAACAATTGGTGCTTATGTTTTTGTTCAGTTTTATAATTGCTTGCAGTGAGAGTGTAGTATATTCCCAGATATATCATCATTTTCAGAAGCAGAGTAAAGAGCTTTCTCTTTACTCTCTTCTTCCTAAGAACCAATACATTACTGTTCTGCTCTACCCAGACAGTTTTCAGCATTTCTGCATTTATGGGAAACTGTATCTGAGTGTAGATTTCCCTTAATCTTTTCTCTATATACTTTTGTTCTTTTCTTCTTGTTACCTACAAAGACTTGTAGTAGAAGATAAAGAATTAGTTCTCAAAATCATTTCTTTTTTTTATTTACAGATGATTTGAAATTTGTTATATTTTCTATTTTCTAGTTACAATGAACATTTGAGATTCATGTGGTTTATTTATGCTTGTTGAGTTTTGAAAATGTTCTAGGATGTATAGGGAAGACATAAATGGCTCTCATACCATAGCTTCCTAGAAATTGGGGCTAGAGCTTTAAAAATAAGGTGTTTTTTTTTGGGGGGGGTCATAGAATACAAATGATGAATTATAAAAAACTAGAATGATTGTTAATTGGATCTGCAGTGTATTTGATCCACAGAGCAAAAAGCCCAAGATTACATGGGAATACTTGGATCTGGTCGTTAGGCCTTTGTGGATCTAGGTAAAACTTATTAAAAAATTCCAACTATGTAGAGATAAAAGGGTAGAGGAACTTGTGCACCAAGGAAATCCAACCAACAAAATCACTAACCAAAACACAAATTCTCTCCCAACACCACACAAGTAATTCCTAAGACAGATGAAGAAAGGCTGTATATTTTAAGATGATCAGAGTCATAAATGGAGAGAAAAATTACATTAAAACTTAGAAATACAAAACAAAAACAGGAAAAATGTAACTAAATGCAAAAATAAATCTAATTCAAAATTTTGGAGATAAATAATATATTCATAGAAATCTAAATAAGACACTGCTTAAAACTACTAGCTAAAGACTGCCAGAAAGATATATGTAAATAACTAATGGATCAATGAAGAAATTAAAAGAGAAATTTAAAAATTTCTTCAGATAAATTAAAATGCAAATACAACTTATAAGATATGGCAAAAGCAATGTTAAAATGAAAGTTTATAGCAATAAATGCCTACATTGATAAAGAAGGGAAATCTCAAATAAACAACCTAATGTTGCAACTTATAACACTAGGAAAGCAAAAACAAACTAATTATGAAACTAGTAGAAGAAAAGATATAATAAAGATCAGAGCAAAAATAAATAAAATAGAGACTAGAAAAAAATTATAAGATCAATAACACAAAGAAGGTTTGTTTTATGTTTGTTTGTTTTGAGACAAAGTCTTACTCTATCACCCTGGCTAGAGTGCTCTGGCATGATAGCTCACAGCAACCTCAAACTCTTGGACTGGAGCAATCCTCTTGCCTCCAGTCCAAGAATTTGAGAATAATCCTTCTCAAATTCTTCAAAAAAATTGGCCCAGTGCCTATCGCTTAATGGCTAGGGCACCAGCTACATACACCAGGGCTAGTGGGTTTGAACCTGGCTGGGCCTGCCAAACAACAATGACAACTACAAAAAAAATAGCAGGCGTTGTGGTGGGTGCCTGTAGTACCAGCTACTTGGGAGGCTGAGGCAAGAGAATCACTTAAGCCCAAGAGTTTGAGGTTGCTGTGAGCTGTGACAGCATAGCTCTCTATTGAGTGCAACATAGTGAGCCTCAGTCTCAAAAAAAAAAAATTCTCCCAAAAAATTGGAGAGAAAGAAATATTTCCAAACTCATGATATTAACAGTACCCTGATTCTAAAACCAGACCAAAACACACACACAGAGAAAACTATAGGTCATTATCTCTGACGGACATAGATACAAAAATAGTCAACAAAATACTAGCAAGCTGAATTCAACAGCACATTAAAAGGTTGTGGTGGGTTGGAACCTGGCCCCAGCCAAACTGCAACAACAACAAATAATAGCCGGGTGGTGTGGCGGATGCTTCTAGTCCCATCTACTGGGGAGCGTGAGGCAAGAAAATTGCCTAAGCCCAGGAGTTGGAGGTTGCTGTGAGCTGCAATGCCATGACATTCTACCGAGGGCAACAAAGATTCTGTCTCTTAAAAAAAAAAAAAAGGTATTCACCGTGATGAAGTGAGATTCATTCCAGGAATGATAGTTCAACACGCAAATCAATAAATGTGATACATCATATTAACAGAATGAAAGGCAAAATCCATACAATCATTTCAATAGAAACAGAAAGAATATTTGACAAAGGTGAACATCATTTCATGACAAAACCTCTCAACAAATTAGAAATAAAGGGTGTATAACCAAACACATATACAAAAGGCCATATATGACAAACACACAACTAATGTCATAATCAATAGGGATAAGTTAAAACTTTCCCCCAAAGATCTGGAATAAGACAAGAATGCCCATTTTTGCCACTAAAAATGTCCCCTTTTACTGCATCAAACCAAAATTCCTAGTCAGAATACTTAGACAAGAGCAAGAAATAAAAGACAACCAAATTAGGAAGAAGTTAAATTATCCCTATTGCTGATGACATCATCTTATACTACATAAAAAAAACCCTAAATATTTCATCACAAACCATTAGAATTAATAAACAAATTCTATAAAATTACAGAATATGAAATCAAGATGAGTAGCATTTTTCTACATACTAAAAAATGGTCTTAAAAACTCAAGAAAATAATCCCATTTATAGTGCTACAAAAAAAAATTCTTAGGAATAAATTTAACCAAAGAGATGAAAGACATTTACACTGAAACCATAAGACATTAATGAAAAATATTAAAGAAAACACAAGTAAATGAAAAAATATTCATAAATTAGAAGAATTAACATTATTGAAATACCTATACTGCCAAAATGAACTATATATTCAATGCAATCTTTATAAAATACCAATGACATTTTTTACAGAAATAGAGAAAATAATCCTAAAATTGATATGGGACCATAAAAGATTCCTAATAGCCAAAAGAATTTTGATACTTTGGCGACATGATATTCAAAAAAAATGCTCAAAGCTATAGTAACCAGAAAAACATGATACTGACAGAAAAACAGACACATGGGCCAATGTAACACCAGAGAGAGACCAGAAATAAATCCACGCATTTACATGCAATTGATTTTTGACTATGTCCCAAGAATACACAATGAGGAAGAATAGTATCTTCATTAAATGGTGCTAGAGAAATTGGATATCCATGTACAAAATGAAATTAGACTCTTATCTCTCACCATATGCATGCTAAAATCAACCCAAAATATATTAAAGACTTAAATCTAAGACCTGAGCTATGAAACTACTAGAAGGAAACATAATGAACATTGGTCTAGGCAGGGTGTTTTGGGGATGTGATCTCAATAGTACAGTTAACAAAAGCAAATATAGACAAATGGGCTTACATCAAACTAAAAGTCTTCTGCACAGTAAAGAAAACAATCAACAGAGTAAAGAAACAACCTACATAATGGGAAAAATATTCACAAACTATTTATCTGATAAGGGGTTAATATACAAAATCTATAAGGAATTCAAACAACTCAATAGCAAGAAAATAACCCATTTAATATACAGCAAAAAGACCTGAACAGATATTTCTCAAGAAGACATACAAGTGGCCAATAAGTATATGAAAAAAGATTCAAGCTCACTAATCATGAGGGAACTATAAGTCAAAACCACAAGAGACATTTCCTCACTTCTGTTAGAAAGGCTATTATCAAAAAGACAAAAGATGAAAATGTTAGGAAGGATATGGAGAAAAGGGAGGTCTGGAACCCTTTTGGTAGGAATGCAAATTAGTACAGCCATAATGGAAAACAGAATGGAAGTTTCTCAAAAGATTAAAAATAGAACTACCATACGATCCTTCAATTCTACCAAGGAAAATGAAATCAGTATGTTGAAGAGATATATGCGCTGTCATGTTTATTGCAACAATATTAACAAGAAAAAATATATAGAGTCAACCTGAGTTTCCATCAACAAATGAATGGATTAAAAAAAAATGTGTTATAGATACACAATGGGATACTATTCAGCCATGGGAAAAAAAGAAATCCTGTTGTTTGCGACAGCATAGAACACGAACTTGGATGACATTAAGTCAAGTAAATTAAGCCAGGCACAGAAAGACACATACCATTTACTCTCATTCTTATGTGAAATCTAAAAGAATTGATGACATAGAAGTTGAGAGTAGAACAGCAGTTACCAGAGGTTGAGGTGGTTCCAGGGGTTGGGAGGTGGGAAAGACATTAGTCAAAGAATATACTTGCATATTTACAGTTAGTCAGGAGGAATAAGATCAAGAAATCTATATTGTACAGCATGGTGACTTTAGGTAATGATAACAAGTTGTATTCTTCAAAAATGCAGTATATGTTAAGTATTCTCACCACAAAAATAATAATTGTGAGGTAAAACATTTGTTAGTTAGCTGTATTTAACCATTCTACAATGCATATATGCTTCAAATCATCACGTTGCACAGAATAAATACACACAATTTCAAATGTCAAAATAAATAAATACAAACGTAAAAAAGACACACATGGTCAAAGTAAGGTTTATTTAGATTGCAACAAAAAGGGAAATTATACCCAGGAAGAGCCTTGGGAGATTCTTAGTAAAGGGAGTTGAAGGTATGTCTGGGCATAGGCTGGAGGGTATCAGGGAAGTGGAGAAGACTTCTGAATGGGAGACTATTATTGAGAAACAGGAGCTAGTAAATGAGTATTTGGGTATGCCCGTAATTTCTTTGTATGGAGAAAGGGAAAGGTGGGAGAAACAAAGCAGTAGTAAGCTATCATTAGTAAGAAAATAACAATAACTTAGAAGAAACTACTGTCACCCATTATTACAGATACAGTACGATCTGGTATAGAAAAGGTGCATTCTTTCCTTGCCATGTGGTAATGGAAATACCATTTACAGTCTGTTACCAGCATGGCTGATTCCACTGTCTGTGAGAATTTATGAGTTAAAGTATAGTTTAAAAGCCTTCCCTTAGAATTTAGCTCAAAAAGTCATATGTATTAGCATAGTTCCTGATCTTACAGGTGTCAGGTTTATTAATTATACACATTGGTACAAGTGAAGAGTATATATTTACAAGGAAAAGATAAAGATGCTAGCTCAGAGTCTACAAAGAAATGACTGAGAAGCAATATTTGAAGAAATCTGAGCTTTTCCCAGAAGATTTTCCAGAATTAAATAAAACATTGTTCCTTAGATCAAAGTCCACTCTGATACTGAATAGTTGTAAATTATAAAATCAAAAGAAAACCATAGACATCCATATCGAGCTGAAAAGGGGATGCTTCATGTAACATTAAAGAGTGCAAAGTTCCTTGCTGTTGCTCAAAGCAGAATAGAAATATGTAATACCTTTAGATTTATTAGAACAAATTGCACAAATAGGTATGTGAAAAATTAAGGTAATCACTAATATAACAGAAATGCTATAGCTCCCAATTGTACAGAGAAAAAATTTAGAATTATCATTCCAAAACAAAATAAGTAAAGGGAAAAATAAAACTAAAGAAAACAAATTATAAACAATAAGATTGAGTTAATATGGCAGAAAAAAATTGCAAAAGTATTAGTGATTAAAACATGTATTAATTTGCAGGTAAGAAGAAAATTTAAAAGGACATTTAAAAAATATATCTCAGCAATCCTTTTTCTAAAACCACAACAGTCAAGGTAAAATCACATGGATATTAAGTTATATTAGGAAAGGATTAAGCAAAACAAAGCTGTATTAATAACAGATAAATTAGAATTAAAGGTAAAAATCAACAATAGTGATAATGGAAGAATTCACTAGGGAGTTTTACATAATTATCACAAATTTAGACTCACTTATGAATTTATAATTCAAACATATAAAGTAAAAATTGAAATAATTATAAGGGTATTTAGCAAACCTACAATTGAGTGGAGGTTTACGCTCTTCTTACAATATTCTGTCAGAAACTGTTCTATGAGGATGATGAAAAATAATAAGTACACTAAATTTAAATATTAAGATTAACAAAGTTAACCTAACAGATATTTCAATAGAGCTTTGTATCTAATAATTAAAAAATATCCATCATATTTAGGCATTCATAAAATATTTGTGAAAATTAACAACAAATGAGGCCTGACAAATTCCAAGGAAAAATATTATAAAACATATTCTCCAACCACAATTTAAGTTCACTTAACAATAAAAATACCAAACAAACAAAAATTTCAAACTAAAACAAACAAAAATTTCAAAACTTTAAAATGCACTCAGAAAGGCTACTTAGTTCAAGATAAACAGCAAACTAAACTTAAATCACTCCCTACCCACCCACTTCACTTGTACTAAAGCGTGCAATTAGTAAACCTGACAGCTGTAAGATCAGGAACTCTGCTATGTTTTATATTACAACATAAGTTGCAGAAATCAAAGGGTGTGTTGAAACATTGAGAAATAAGTTCTTCTCTCCACATCCATGCCAATTGCATACTTGTTAATTTTTAGAATCAAAGGATTTTTGAAAGAACAAAGATTACTTTTGAGAAATGTGGTAAAATTTTTAAAAGTTCTTTATTCGCAGAAATATGAAAATAACTTTTTTTATTTTTACCAAAAGATGAATTAATACCTTTTGCAACAATTTGAATGGAAATGGAGCTCATTCTCCTAAGTCAAGTATCTCAAGAATGAACAAACACCACATGTACTCACTATTAAATTGGAACTAACTGAGAGGGAAGAAAAACTCAGTGGAAAGTAACGAAGGAGGGGAGATGAGGGAAGGGGATAAAACTCCTAATGGGTACTACCAACACTAACTGGGGCCTGGGCACACCTATAGACAGAAGTCAAGCATTCCAGAAACAATCCATGTAGCCTAAAACACTTGTACCACCTTAATATTTTGAAAATTTAAAAAAGATAATGTTTCTTTTTAATATGGTTGCAACATTATGATGAATGAGTGCTTTAATTCACATATTGTGGTATCTTTTAACATTAACTATTGCAATAATAGCTTATAATAGTGATGTTTCTGGGTTTTCATCTCCTTCCACTTAAATAACTATGTTTGCTCATTATAGCATTATCCTAAGAATACTGTAATTTTCCAAACTCCTGGTCAATTAACTTTTAGAAATAGTAAACCATTGTTTTCATTAATCATTCTTGTGACCATTGTCTTGGTTGTGTTGCCAAACATCCTTTATTTATTTATTTATTTATTTATTTTTTTGAGACAGTCTCACTATGTCACCCTCGGTAGAGTGTCATGGCGTCATTGCTCACAGCAACCTCAAACTCTTGGGTTTAAGCGATTCTCTTGCCTAAGCCTCCCAAGTAGCTGGGACTACAGGCACCCACCACAATGCCCAGCTTTTCTTTTGTTGTAGTTATCATTGTTGTTTGGCAGGCCCAGGCCAGGTTCGAACCCGCCAACCCCAGTGTATGTGGCTGGAGCCCTAGTCGCTGAGCTATAGATGCCAAGTCCCAAACATTTTTTATAAAAAAAGATCTTGCTTCATTTTCTATGTTGGAACTTTAGAAAATTTTGCTGGAATTTTCCCTGATTTTAAAAATAAGTTAGCATTAATGTTAAGTGCATGAGTCAAGTAAACAGAAATCAAAGCTTCCTCTTTGTTACTGACAAAGCTATTGGAGAACGTGGCTAAAATGTGGGTCAATGACAGGCTTCTTAAAGGTAGCATTCCAGAATTACCCAGACTTTCCTAATCCATGTCACTGAGAAGAATGAACAAAAATGAGCCTGTCACTTGACAAAGAAACAAAGTAGAACGCATTCTACAGATAAAGGAGATTTGGGGGGCGGGATTACCTTATTCTTTCAAATTTACTTATCAGAGAAGGGTTTCTGTCTATGAGCAGGAATGAAGAAATGATGGGAGAGTCAGGAATGCTATCTATAGAAGCTTTTGTAGAATGCACATCAAAAAAATGGATCCGGAAAAGGAAATAGCTCACTTTTTCATTTCCTTTGGTAATCAGTAAGTATTAGGTTATGAATGAGTCCCCATCCTGAAAGTGTCTTATTGTTTCAAGTCAAATAAAAGGAAATAAGGGGTTCAAACACTTTCTTAAGAACTCAAGTACTAGGTCTTGAGGCTTGCTTAGAGTTTGAGAGGGCAAAGTTGGGCATGATGGGGGAAGGAGTTGTGTGGCATAAAGTGAAACATCTTAGCTGAACAATCAAAACAGTTGAAAACTTAATAGCTCAGCAAGAAGTTAAGAGCAAAACATAAAGAGAAAATTTTACAATAGACACACTACAGAGAATGAATCATTTGCACAGCTTCATCTTAAATGGAGAACATTTAAGGTACAAAGTCAGTTAAATCAATGTGGAAGACAAAACTTCCTAACAAGTCAAGTCTGGAATTCTAATTATAGTCATTTTAGGAGCTTTGGAAAATTAGTTTCTTCTCAAAATAATTTCTCAAGGAAATTATTCCTTTCTCAGTTTTTTTACTTGTTCAGTAAGGACTTCATCCTAGATGGACCTCCAGTTAGAGTCCGTTTTCATACTATAGTCCATTTACAATTAGACAAATGGATTAATCCATTCACCAAGATCACAGTGAAAACTAAAGAAAAAGTCTGAATAACTTGTCAGAAAGATTATTGAAATATGCTTGCATGAGGGATTCTATCAAGATAGATTATGTTATTGGATGCTTTCCATAGCTATGTATTTCTCAAGATTAATTATTTGCCAGAAAACATTATGTACCTGGCTCTGGGACAAGGTTTTAAGGAAGATATAAATGTGATCACATATATTGCTAGATCTCAATGAGAAGGAATATACTTCTGGAAAAGAGTATCAGAATTTCCAAGGGGTCTTTTTAATTTGCTAAATTATGTTCAATATTATAACTTACATATTTTAATTTAATTTTATATATTTAAAACAAAAATAAACCCTATAGTTTAATAATATAAAGTTCTATTAGTTCAGATTTAACAAAATTTTGATTGGTAGAATAAATATCAGCTCTCAAATAGGAGTGTTTATCCCTGAGATGGAAGCACAAGGAAAATTTGGGGAGGAGCAGACTAGGATTAAAACAAAAGAAAAAGTCAAAATGTATTAATATATGTCTTAGTTTATATTTATCTGAAAGTAGAACCTGAGATAATATGCAGTAAGTTTACTTTAGAATAATCCCAAGGGAGTGAGGGAGCAGGAAGAGAGAGAAAAAGAAGGTAGAAAAGTCAACATTAGGATACTTATGCAATTGGAGCTCAATTCTGTTGGGACCTCCAGCTCAGCTCATGAAATCCTCTTGAAATATGGGAGGCTGGAACATTTATTCATGGCCTGTCATTGCCATTGGTTGAATACTTTCCCTTGGGCAATAACTCCCTTTACTTCTGGTATAGGTTACCAAGATGCCTCTGAGGACCTACAATATACACTTAAGGTAGGTTCCCGTGAACATGAGGTGAAGGTGGGCTCATTTGGAACTGACCATCACAGCTGCCCTACCTAGCAGAAGAATTTACTAATTTGAATAGGTACTCCTGATAACTATTTAGACCTTTTCTTATTAAGTAAAATGACTTATTGCAGACTCAAATTAGCTATATAAATGCCTTGATTCTATCCAGGGACAAATATCCAAATATATTTTCTTTGACCACAACTACCCTTTAGTTCACTTTCCTAGTTGACCTTCCCAATTTCAGTTAGTAATAATTGTGCTTCAGATAAACCTCATTGGCTACGATACTGCCACAACACAAGGCTGACCTTCCCAATTTCAAGTCTGTCTTTTTTACTCTCCCAACAATGTGAAATATTCATTGTGATACTTCTTTTTTTTAATATTTTTTAATTTTTTAAATTTTTTAAATTTTTTATTTTTTTTCTGAAATCAATTTATTTATTTATTTTTATTATAGATAAAAATATGCACCATAGATGTGGTCCGATCCATTACCCTCCCTCCACCCAAACCTCCTCCCTCCCTTCCCCTTCCTTGGTCCTTTCCCCATAGTCTTGTGGTATAGTTGGGTTATAGCCTTCATGTGAAAGCTATAGTTTAGCTTCATAGTAGGGCTGAGTACATTGGATA
>CAUYPK010074423.1:0-102801 GCA_963574355.1 Loris lydekkerianus
GTTTAGCTGGATACAGGATCCAGGGTTGAAAGTTATTTTGCTTTAGGAGATTAAAAGTCGATGACCACCCTCTTCTGGCTTGAAAAGTTTCAGCAGAGAGATCTGCAGTCATTCTAATATTCTTCCCTTTGTAGGTAATGGATTTTTTATGTCTGGCTGCTTTCAGAATTTTCTCCTTCATATTAACTTTAGTGAAGTTAATTATGATATGCCTGAGGATTGCCTTATTGGGATTGAGTCGTGCTGGGGTTCTGAAACTGTCTGCTATCTGAATTTCAGAATCTCTTGGCATGTCTGGAAAATTCTCTTTCATAATTTCATGAGAAGGTCCTCTGTGCCTAGCGAGCTCTGTTCATCACTTTCAGGGAGTCTAATGAGGTGGATATTAGCCTTCTTCGAATTATCCCAGAGCTTTCTGAGAGAATGATCCATTTTTGCTCTTCATTTCTCTTCTTCTTTGAGAGTTTGGGAACGTTGAAAGGCTCTGTCTTCAATGTCAGAAATCCTTTCTTCTGCTTGCTCTACTCTGTTACTGAGGGATTCTACTGTATTTTTCAGTTGTTTGAGGGCTGCAAATTCTTGCTTCAGTGCATCAAAATCTTTGCTGGTTTTGTCTTTAAATTTGTTAAATTCTGGAGACAACTTTTGAATTTCTCCTCTAATTTCTAATTCTGATGTTTGAATTGCTGCTTGAATTTCTAATTCCAAATTTTTCTCCATTTTATTTATCTTGTTTGCAATCCAAATTCTGAATTCAATTTCTGACATCTCAGCCAGCTATTTATGAATGGGATCTTCAGTTACATCTGTCATATCTTTCCTTGGGGAGCTTGATCTATTCTGCTTATTCATGTTACCAGAGGTTTTCCACTGATTCTGCCCCATAATTGTTTTACACCATTTGATATTTCCCCTGGAGCTTTGTCGAAGACCTGTATAGTGCTATGGCCTGAGAAACTGGGGACCTGTTTGGTGTGGTGGGGCTAAATGGTTCTGTCCTGTTTTCAGGTGATCTCTGTTCGACCCTAGTGAAACAGTTACTCTGGGTTAAAGTCTCAGCTGTTGAGAAATATCAGCAAATAAGTCATCCCACCCCCCGCGGGCAACAATTGGAAAAGGAAAATCAAATCTTCCTACAACCACACACCCAGGGTATACCTGAATATTCCTTGGGCAATTGGCTCAGTTCAAAAGGTCCAAATCAATTGTCTCAGTCAGCACCTGTTTCAGGTGGGAGAGTTTAAAAGTTCTTTGGCAACTGGATCGCAGGGGTCTGGTGACTACTCAGATATGGCTTGCTCAGTGCTCTGTGGAGTCAGGAGGACCCACCCAGCAAATAAGTCAGTATGGGAAGGTTGATGCCTCCTTCCCCACCTTGCACCTCTGTCACACTCAGTCACTGATAGTCCCACAGGGCTTTGACCCAGTTGCCTGTAATGAACAGATACTCCAGGGGTTTGCACCTGCCTGAATCACAAGGAAAACTATTTCTGCTCAGCCAGGCTGCTGTGCTCTGCCTCTATCTAGCAGGGGGAGGTGAGGCCTGACAACCTCCGGCACTTGATGGAGGCTGGGGGGGGGGGGTGTTCACTCAGTTCCAGCCCCACCCCTGATTCATTTTACTGACAGAACAGAACAGAACAACTTTGTGGGAGTTTTTTTCTGTCCCTACTAAATTTCCCTGCAGAAGATATGCTGTTTTGAGTTCCCAGAGCAGGTGCCTCAGGCCCTGTCTTTGCTCTTGCAGGTTTGTATTCAGTTACCTGTCAGTTCTAGCTTCCTTCCTTTGTCTATAGACTGACGATCCCCTGAGGGCCAGGTGCATCTTAGGCTCAGGGAAGTGGTCCTCTGGGTCAGCCCTGCCCTGGAAACTTTCTGGTTCTGCGCATGCGTTTCTAGTTTCCGCGCTCCACCCAGGCCTGTAGCGCCTCACGCAAACCCTTTACTCATGGCGCCTGTGTTTCCATCCCAGATCTGTTTCATTGTGTTTGCCACCTAAGAAGATTCCCGGCCTCCTCTGGTCGCCCAGGGAATTAGGGGATGTGGCTTCGGAATATCTGAGAGTGAGCCCTATTATTGCCAAAAGGCGGCTGTTGTTCTGTGCCTTAGGGCACCACCACTCCAGTGTGTTTCTCTCTCCAGAGTCATCACTGACCAGCTGCAGTTTAGACCCTGTCCACACCTCTTGAGAAATCACCCAAGAATCTGGTCTCCTGGGGGACAGGCCTCCAGACCTCAGAGTGAGAGTGGAAGAGAGTGCTGGGAGCTCTGAGTTGCAGGTAGAGAATATATACAGTTTTATACAGTTTTATGCCTGGCAGGAGAATGCCGTGGCACCCTAGTAGAGGAGGTAGGTCCAGTTTTTAGAGAGTCTCTACCGTGGAGTGTAGTGGGAGGACCTTTGAACTCTGCTCGTTTTTTTGTGGGGCACTCCAAGCCATTCTCATGGGTGAGGGGACTCCCATCCGCTTGGTGATGTATTTTGTACCTTTTGTTTGTATCCTTGGGGTTGCAGCTCACCTCAGCATGGTTGATGTGCATTCTTCAACCTTCTCTCTTGGTGCAGCTCTAATCCACCAGGTTACTTGCTAAATTTCTGTCCTTTAACTCTCCTTCTGGACGGGAGCCTCTGTGGAAAGCTGGCTTCAGTCAGCTATCTTTTCTCCACCCCCCTAGGTTAGATTTTCTTTCAATTTTTTTTTTTTTTTCTTTTGAGACAAAGTCTTGTCTGTCATCCAGGTTGGAATGTTGGAGCATATTAGTATGGTCTTAACTCACTGTAACTTTGAACCCTTGAACTTCTGGGTTTAAGTGATTCTCTTGTCTTAGCCTCCCAAGTTGCTAGGACTATAGGATGATAGGCATACATCACCACATCTAGCTAAATTAAAAGATTTTTGGTAGAGATGAGGTCTTGCTATGTTTCCCAGGCTAGTCTCAAACTCCTAACCTCCTGTGATCTTCCTGCCTCTGTAGCTGGCTCTATGTTCGATTTAAGGTACAAAAATAATCTAGTTGCAAGCACTAACTCTTATGTGGAATTGTAAAATAATGTTATTTAACAATCATTGAGGAAATTATACATTTGTGCTTCCATCATGTGGATTTACTCATTAATTATTTGGTCTCACCCACTTTCTTCTAACTACTGACCTAATGTATTTTTGATCACTAGTATTTATATATTGGGAAAGTCTAGATTTTCTTCTACTGAGAGGAAAATGAAATTCTGTCCCAGAGCCTGATCAACTTGAGATTCCAGTGAAGCTTTTGACTTGATGGAACATTTACTATATATTCAGAAAAGTTTGCATAGCAGGCTTGAGATTACTGTCCTTTGGAAGGCCAGCTTTCATGACGGGCCCTCCACTGGCATGTGGGAACTTGAAGAGTAAACATTCTCATGCACTGATATAAAATGGCCCCTAACTGATAAGACTGGCTCTCTGTGCCTAACTTGTTTTTATAATACAATGTTGTTCATGCTAAATAAATGTTCTCATTCTGGGAGTCTGGAATTCTTGTACAAGCTAGTCATAGGAACCCCCATAAAAACCTTAGTCACTAGGTCTCGGATGAGCTTCCCTGGTAGACAACATGTCACACGTTCTGTAGCACACGTTGCTGGAGGAATTTAGCACATCCATGTGACTCTGTCAGCACAGGCCCCTTCATAGTTTGCATCTGGTTTCCTCCAGACTTTGTCCAATGTACCTTTTCCTTTTGTTGATTTTGCTTTACATCTTTTCACTATAATAACTCTTAGCTATGAGTACGACCATATGCTACGTCATGTAAATCCTCTTAGCAAGTTATGGCTCCTGAGGCTAGTCTTGAGACCTTTTGTATCTCTTCAGAGGGATACACTTATTTTCTGAGAGGCTTCCATAGTCCCACTCAAGCAGCAGCCTCTTCCTTTAGGGAGCACTAGTTTTAGAACCAATATGAAGAAAGATAAATAAAATATAAAATACCAAAATACCTATAAAATATTCAATACAATGTCCTACCTCTTTTATATCCATTACTTCTCTCTGTTTTGTCCATCTACCCCTCTCCAGATTCCATATGCTTTCTCTTTTAAGTTTCTACTTCACTTCTTTCTTCTTCTTCTCCATTTTCTGTGGTTCTGTCTATCCTATCTTACATCCCGGATTTTGAACTTTATGAGCAGAGACTACATAAATATCAGGTTAGCAGGGAAAAAAAAAACATAAGAGATTAATGTATGGAATTTCCATTTGTGTGCTCAGAAATTTTGTCTTCTGATGAAAGGGAAATCACTAATATTTTTGTCCCTCACTTTCCTAATCTGATAAATGGGAACTTATATTACCTGCCCCCTTATAAAATTATAGAGGTTATCAAATGAAAAAAAATTTATGCAAGAATTTCAAATATTTGAGCTGCAAAGAAATGTTGAAACTTATTATTCTGGAGCTCTGCCTAAATGAATTGCATGAAAAATAATATGCTCTTGAGATGTGGATCAATGAGACAACATACAGATTCTTGGTGAAGAAGGGTCATAGGACTAGTTAGACCCGAGAAAAAGACGACTTGAAGAATATTGTAGTTTATTGTTTGCAAATACAGATGGACAGACATGAGAGGGAAGCAACAGAATAATTTTGTATAACTCCACAGGACAGTCAAGACAGATGGGAGAAAGAAGGAAAGATCTGGCTGAGGCACAGGGAGAAGGAAAGCATGAGATTCTGGTTGCTGGGGCTGTTTGAGATTAGGCTAAACTCCTGCCCAATCCCACCACCTCTCTTCCTCATTGCATGCCAATTACACTTTTATTTTATTTTATTTTATTATTTTATTTTTTGAGACAGAGTCTTACTTTGTTGCCCTCAGTAGCAAGCCCTGGGGTCACAGCTCACAGCAACTTCAAACTCTTAGGCTCAAGCAATTCTCTTGTCTCAGCTTCCCATGTAGCTGAGACTATAGGTGCCCACCACAGTGCCTGGCTATTTTTAGAGACGGGGTCTCACTCTTGCTCAGACTGATCTCAAACCTGTGAGCTAAGGCAATCCACCCACTTTGGCCTCCTAGAGTGCTGGGATTACAGGTGTGAGCCACTGTGCCTGGCACCTCACAATGCATTTATTAATGAACTTCTTTTGTGAACCACTCCCACAATTGTTGCTGTAGTGCTCTCTGTACCATTATTAATTATGTCTTTTTCTTTAAATGATTCACTCATTCTTTAGTAAATTTATTTTGCAGATTTGATGTTTCAGTTTTTTTTTTTGTAATACACAATAGAATACAAACATACCTACAAGAAACTTACATTTGTCAGTAAACCAGAAACTAAATGCCTTTGAAATCTGATACCATGGACGTTTTTAAGCCAAGTGAAAGACAAAAACAAAAACAAAACTATGGCACTGGTGACTGATTCCTAGTTCTGGGAACCCTTGGGCTCCTTGGCTACACACAGTCTTTCTTGAAGAAAAGAATGGTGTCCATTTGTGGAGCTGAGAGTGTCAGCCTGTGTCTCCTTCAAGGAGGTCACGAGGCACACGTTCTCCATTCATGCATTTGCTCATCACTTCCCAACAGCCCACCCAGGATGATGGGTACACCAGGACAAAAGCATGTGGGATGTGTGGTTGCCCTGCCTTTTATTCGCTCTCACTGTCCTGGTTTTACACCTCCCAGATAAAGCACAGCACTTAATTCTTTCCTCCTATTCTTCTAGGCACCAGGTACAGACATCTTCTTCTCTCATCTTTCTCACCTTTGGCCTCCAGAGTTACAATCCTGGCTTGGCCCCTGTAGCTCAAGCAGCTAGGATGCCAGCCACATACTCCAGAGCTAGCGGGTTCAAATCCAGCCCTGCCCCACTAAACAACAATGACAACTACAACCAAAAAATAGCTGGGTGTTGTGGTGGGCACTTGTAGTCCCAGCTACTTGGAAGGCTGAGGCAAGAGAATCGCTTAAGCCCAAGAGTTTGAGGTTGATGTGAGCTGTGATACCATGGCACGCTGCCCAGGGTTACAGCTTGAGACTGTCTCAAAAAAAAAAAAAAAAAAGAAAAAGAAAAAAGAAAAGAAAAAGAGAAGAAGTTACAATCTTGCCCCCATGACCACAGTTGATTGGAGCAGAGATGGGCACCTAACCCAAGATAGGTCGATTTCAACCTAGATATCATGTGTTAGTTTGAGAGGACTGCCACAACATAGTACCTCGAACTACTGGGGAAGAGAAATGAATAGTTTGTCCCAGAGTCGGAGCAAGAAGCAGGTTGCAACTAAATATTCTGTGAAGAATAAGCAGTGACTAAATAAAGGAAACCATAATGTAGACATTGCCAGTAACATAGTCTACAGAAGCAGATGCCTAGAGCAGCCGTCCTTCCTTCCTTAAGGCTGTAGACAGACGCAGACATTTTGTAGTATCTGTTAAAATCTTCAGTGAATCTTAGGTATGTTGTAGGTGTATATGTTACTTAATGGGGAAATGAAAGCCATGCTTAATAAAGCAATGTTTGAAAACAGCTTGATCCAATGGAACTATCTCCTTAAACTCAGGGCAATTTTAAGATCTTTGCCACTTTAAGGCTTTCTTCCTTTTCAAGGCCTACATCATATCAAATACATTTTTTAAATTACATTTTTTTGTTTATTTTCATAGGTATAAGTACATATGCCTAAGGGTATAAGTATATCCTACATTGACATTTTGCACTGTGGTGAAGTCAGTGCCTTCCTTGTGTCCCTCACTTGGGCAATGCACCTTGTACCCACCAAGGAACCCCCCTGACCCATCCCTCTCTCCCCCTCTGAGTTTCCGTTATTCATCCTTCCACACTCTGGTTTCTTGTGTATACATTATCAAATACAATTAAATAAGGGAAGAGGAATATTTTAACTTAGATAGAACTGTCTTAAGATGTAACTGTCAATAGTTGACTAAGAAACCTTCTGCTGATATAATATTTATTAATTTTTTGTTGGCAATTTTCTTTTTATATTTTATATTACGTTTAATCATTTTGTGATTACATTTTTATGAGTTGAAAAACACAACTTATAAGTAGTATAGTATTTAAATGACTGAAATGTTTGCTCCCAAAAGAAGTGTCTAGAAATAATCCCGTGTTCCCACAGTCATGAGAAGTCATTCTGTATTTAAAATGCTGCTGTTAATAGCCTCTGCACTGAAAAGTAATTCCTCATTTTAAAGAATACTTTATTGTAAAGGGCAATTAGAAAAGCTACATTTTATAATTAGCAGGCTTACCATGACCATCAATGGATCTTATTCTAACTCAAAATGTGTGCAAAAGCACGGCACGTAATCAGATGGTATTATATGTTCAAGTTAGTTGTAGTTTCTACCTTTTTGACATAAAATAAAATAAAATGATGATAGCTAAATAAAAAGAAATGATTAGGTACCATTGTAGACATTGTATTTCCAGTTTGAAAATAAAAGACAATTAAAAATATTGCCTATTGCCATTTGAAAATTCTCTACTTTTTCTGAATTAGATTTTGTCCAAAAGAGTGGCCTCACCATTGCTCAGAAAGACATGCTTAACAAATTCAACACAATTACACAAGACTAACCTCTCAGCATTTTACGGGGTTCAGTTCATGGTCTAGCTTTAGGGAGCTACTCTCCTCTCCACAATCCCGTAACATTTGTGTTTCATGACTGGATGCCTTTTTGTGTTATTTTCTGATTGCTTTCTGAAGGCCCCTGAGAAATGGTCAGCGTCTTGAGGGACCATGTCCCAGCTTGTGTCTGAGTTAGAAAATGAATCCCCTTAAGCAGAAACATGGCTGCTATGAGTTTTTCTGAGTATGCTAACAGATATTTGCCTTGCCTTTCATAGCACAGGTGGGCATACTGTTCTCTCAGGCCTGCTAGTCTCTATTCAAATAGACTGAATCCAGACTTATTGATCTGACTTGAATTAATTGTTCTCTTTTCTCAATCCATTAATCAACCAACCAACCGACAATACTGGTTGAACACCAACTCTGTTCAAAGTACTCTTTTCTCATTGAATAAAACATCTCTGTAATTTAGAATGAAGAGGCTGAATTGAATAAATGCAATCTTAAAATCTATTTGGGGATAGACATTAAAAACCACAATGTTCTTAATTGCTGAGTACAAGGCAATGTCAGGCAAAATAAGTACTCTCACATGTATGGTATGTGATCTTAATAAAATTTGGCAATATTTATCAAAGGCCTTGCAACTTTCTCCAAGAGGCAGCTTGGAATACTGATTAGAAGCATATAGTTGAATTCAAAACTCAATTCCCTCACGTACTCATTGTGTGACTTTGGGAAATTACCTAATCTCACTGCCTTGGTTTTCTCATCTGCAAAATAACTCGTATGTGCTGTACTTGTACCTATACTTTATAAAGATAAATTAAGTCTTTATTAAAATTAAGAACAGGATCTATCACATATTATGGGCTACATAGGCTTCTAAAATATCTTTCGACATAGTTACTGGGTTTATACAAACATAAAGAAAATAACTGGAGATGAGAGCAAGGATCTGGGTGTAAACAGGAAAAATTAAATATATCTTAAATGTAAAACATAGTGAAAATGGTTAAATTCATTATGTCTTATCTGTATTACAGAATATTACACTGCCATGAAAAAATCATATTTTCAAAGAATAGAGGAATGAAGAAATTCTCGGACACGATATTACTTTTTAAAAGCAGTATGTAAAGTCACCTATATACGTCACAATCCTAATGCTATCAGAAGGAAGGTAGAAAAGTGCTGGAAGGAAATACCCAAATATGAACAATGATTATCTCAGGGTACTAAAATTAGGATGATTTTAAATTGTATTCTTTTCCTTTTTATAGTTTTAAAATTTGACACAAACATGTTCTTTATGCATACATTTAGAAAAAAGAAGGAAAATGTATGTATGAAAGACATAATATAGAAAAAGGAAAAGTGGTGATTAATGGATTGTATTTCGGAATTTCTGATTAAGCATACACACTGGGAATTTTAATCTTAAATATCTTGAAAGAGTGGCAGCTTTTAAATGAAGAAAATGGTTTAAGGTTTAATTGATAAACAGCATTAAGGGTGTGTGCATATGTTTATATATATGTGTGTGTGTGTGTGTGTGAGTGTGTGTGTATTTTCCCCTTAAAAGAAACAGCTAAATGAATCATGTCCTGGCAAGGAAGTGATAAAGCAAAACCAGATGAGTTCTCGATAAACTCAGTAATAACTCAAGTCAGTAAACCAGTAAGAACCACAGCCAAGTTGCAGAAAAAAAAAAAACCCCAAACCCAAAAACATGTAGACATGATGTTGGGAGTTGGTAATTTACAAAGGCTAAATATTACTGCAAGTGTGACAAGTGGCAGGACTGAAACTCAGGCCATCACCTGTCAGCTAAGTGATAGAATCTCCTTGCTGGCCTGAGGGATCACTTGTTCCATCCAACAAACTTCCTTTCCTCGTGTCATGAGTTATGAGCTTAAATCTCTAAGTTTCTTAATCAAAATGTACCCTCATGCTTTGGAAATGAAGGAAAATGTAGTATGCCTTTGCAGTTCGTGTCCAAGGAATATTTACTGCTTATGCAATTCCTATCTGGATTTTCTTAAAGTAGTAGGAAAGAAAAAAAAAAAACCTAAAGTTCTCTGAACACTTATAAACCTGCCCACTGAATCAAAGAATAAGCTGAAGTAGTTTGGTGGCTAACATAATAATTACAAATTGTAACAGTTGAGGTGTATTTCTTTCTCATCTTTAGAGAAATGTTGCGGCCAAGTCCCTCTCTTTTAAATAGGAAATATGCATGGGATACACCCTCAGCTACTTTAAGAAAGAAAGTGATCATTGTAATTCATTTGCAAGGAAGCAGGCTTAATTTATAACCTTAAAAGAAATTGTCTTTACTATACTGTAGAGTATTCTAAGTCTGTATCATAGCTAATATCTTATGCATACATTTTTTTCAGTTTGAAGGCATTTGCTATAATTCAACTTTAACAAACTCTGTTCTCAGTTGTATCTTACAGCATGACATATATCTGTTTTCCAGCTATAAATCTGTAGTTATTTTTATACTTGTATGAATCTGATCTATGCAGAAAACATCCCTGCAACTTTAATTAAGGAGTTAGGAATTTCCCTGTTTTAATTCTTGGCATTCTGTACACTTTATTGCATCTTCCCCTATGAGCCTTAAATGAGATATTTGGATTACAGATCCTTAGAAGAATAAAATCCATAAGCTCTAAATCAGGAATAGTTAAGTGGATTTGATCCAGCTTTAGAACTGACTTTGATGGTTCAAATTGCATTGAGTCTCTCAGGATTGGATTAATCATTAATATCTAACTTTTTAAAGCCGTAATTTTAGGTATTTATTGGTATCAGGATATTAAGATGCAGCCTTTTGTTGTTTGATTTTTTATTTCTGAAAAGCACTCATCTCTTACTTGGGTTCTACTAAAGCCAAGATTCTGTTTGACTCAAGACCAATAGGACTGAGTCAGGTAGGAGACAGAGGGAAGGCTATGTATAAACTATTACACAAGACACTGTTACTTTAATATAATGATCTCGTGAATATAAATTTGTGCATTTAAACAGGTGGTACATATAAATTATGTATTTGTATGTATAAATTGCAGAAATACATATAAATTATGCATTTCTACCCATTATATTGTTAGGTAGGCTGCATCTTCAGACATCTTCCCTTCCTATCCCGTTCCTGATTTCTTGTTCTAATGCTAAAAATACAAAGACATAATGCCAATACTCTTATGTACCAACCCTGGCCTAAAGGTTTGTTAGAATTCAACCTATTGAATTCTCATAACAAACCAGTGAGGTAATTTCTATGATTATCCCCATTTTATAGATAAGAACTGAGACAAGGCGAGGTTCAACAACTGTCCCAAGACCACAGAGTCAGAAAATGGGAGAGTTACATGTATTTATGTGCCCAGGAAGATCTGGTTCCAGATTGTAGCAGAGCACAGAGTTTGTTCTTGACTTAAGCACACGAACTAATATAACTGTCAAAGCACACGAACTAATATAACTGTCAGCTCATATTTATTGAGTGTCTTTGAACCAGCATGCTCTGTCTTATCAGGGAAGAAAAGTGTTTAAGGCCATCCCCTTGACCTTGGGGAGCTTATCAAGTGGATATGAGACAAGTTCACGCAGAAAAAACGTAGGGAGGAGTACATGTCATGTTAATAACATTTATTGAATTATTTCCCTGCCATACAATTAACTGAATCCGTGTAACTATGTGTAAGGAAGCGACTGCTTTTATGTCTGTTTCACAAGAGGGGAAGCTAGACATAAGTACCTGAAGTTGCCCTGCTAATTAGTGGCTGAACTGGGACTTGAACTTAGGAGTCCTTCCTCTTAACTACCGCATTATACCAGATGTGAGCAAGTTCTCCAATATATGAGACAGACAGCAGAAAAAAAATGTAAGAGAAGGAAGGGCAAAAAAAAAAAAAAAAAAAAAGAAAGAAAAAAAGAAAAGAGAGAGAGTAGGAAGGAATGACAGTCTATTTAGTTAATTCCTTATACAATCATTTAATTTAATATTTATTGGTTATTTTCACTGTCTTTAGCCATACTGAAGTGCTTTTGGCCCACTAAACTTTGTATGTTCTCTTTTGTTTCCAGATCCCTGCATATTCCCTGCTAAAGTTCTCCTTCATGCCCTGACTCCCTGGCAGCACCCTGCCCACTAACGTTATCGCCTCTGCCGTATCTATTATGTCTATGAGTAACATTGTGTGGCTAATTCCCATTCACTCCTCAGGTCTCAGCTTGAACCCCACAGCCTGGGAAGCCGCTCTGCCCCTCTGGGAAGAGAGTGGATGTACTCACATATGATCCCACCCCAGCATAGCCCCTGCCAGACTGTGTTTTGATTGTCATTAATTTTGTGGTCTAATTATTCACATCATGCCCTGCTCTGCCATCACCCTGCCAACCAACACTCTCTAATCCACCCAAACACTTGTCTCTGAACTTTTTTTTTTTTTTTTTTTTTTTTGAGACAGAGTCTCACTCTGTCGCTCTAGGTGGAGTGCTATGGCATCATAGCTCTCAGCAACCTCAAACTCCTGAGTTCCAGCAATCCTCCTGCCTCAGCGTCCTAGAGTTATATCTAGGATAACAGGCATGAGCCACCCCACCCGGCCTCTGAGCTTCTTGTGCTCTGAAAGTGGGTCTTACTCCCCTTGTTGAATTGCAATCTCCTAACACAGTACCTGAGAAAAACCAAATGCTTTACAAATAATTTTGAATGAATGTCTGAGTTCTATGTGGCAGGAACTGCACATATAAAACACTTAGTATGTAACAGGCATTGGCTACACATTAATTTCTATGATGTCATTGTACTCTGATAATAATTCTCTCAGATAACATCATTTGTATTTTATAGACAAGGGAACTGAGACTCAAGGACATTAAGTAATATTTTCAAGGTCATATAGTGAGTAAATGAGGAGTTGGAATTAGAAATTACAACTTTATATATATTGCAACCAATAGTTGCAACACAGGTTCTAAAAGGCATAATTTAGTTCTAATAAGGCACACAGCTGACACAAAGGAAGTGGGTATTATTTTCTCAAGGTTGATGGAGGAAGATGGTAGGACCTCCAAGGAAGGGTAATCCTGAATTGTTTTGGGTGAGGACAAAGAGAGGGATTAACAGCACATGTCATGAACCATGAGGTGTCCCAGGATCCTTCTTCAGGGAGTAGTAAGTTGTCTTCTACAAAAGGAACACAGGGCATGGGGGAGAAGCACCCACAGGCACTTGGAATGGAGAGCGAGTGGCAGTGCTGATTTAGTGCCAGGGAAAACTGACAGGATTGGAGTAATGATGGTGGGATGGGCCCCTTTAATGCTAGAAGGTCATGTTTAAGTTCCCAGGCATATTTGAACCCTGGGAGGGGAGCCACATTTAGTGTGGGAGTCAGGTGAGAAATCAGTTGGTAACCAGGGGAAAGTAATTCCCCTTCCACAGTGCATGAGATAGAAGAGTCCAAAGCCTTTTACTTTGTTAGCAACTGTTCAGATCACAGGCCACAGACAGCTGGGTAGAAACCTGAGCAAAGGAAAGAGGAATCACCACGTACCCACATACCTTAGACATTCTCTCCCACCATGTATGCCATGTACGTTAGACATTCCCACTGTTTCTTCCCATTCTCTCCCTGAATGCATCCCATTTATCTATGGTTAGTGCTATATTTGTTATTATTATTATTTACATGCTAGATACCATACTACACTTCATTTATTTTGCTTAACAAATACTGTGAAGGGTTTTATTACCCCTTCTTTCTAGATAAAGAGAATAGTAGGTTGGAGGGGCTAAGGACCCAACCAAGTCCTGCAGCTAGTAAGTAACAGCCCGGATGTAACCTGTGTTTGTGACACCAAAGTCTATGATCTTAACCAATATCATAGAGATTAAAAAAAAAAAAAAAAAAAAAACTATTGAATACTCTGTGCTTCCTCTAAGTCAAACACTTTAATAACGAATAATAAACGGGATGTTTGCTCAATCTAATCTTTTGGTCCATTAACTCTTAAAAAGTAAAGATCTCAGTTTTTGAATAAAAAAGAATTAAAAAAAAAAAAGTAAAGATCTGTCTAAAAGGCACAAGCTGTATTCTCTGCAGCAGTTTCTTCCCTCTGTTTTTTCTACCTCATTTTCTAATTTCACATTCAGCAGGCATGGGCTATTTTGATTATTTGCCCAAATTATTAGACATTCTCTGTTAGAATCTCGTATTTCTCTTTGAAGTCCATAGCTAGAGTCTAAGAGAACAACTTTATACAAGAGCTTTAAAAATAAATGTGTGGTGCCATTTGCACTCTCCATCCCCTTTTAATGAGAAATGGACAGGTTATGGCGCTATTACGATGCAACCTATTCCTGGAAGCCATCTTAAGCTGTTCAGGATAATGTATCTCTATACCCCATCAGCCTCTTTGTTCCATAGATGCTATATTTTTAGAATTTTATGAACAGCAAATGGCTCCTTAGGAGAACATTGTAATTGCTCAATCTGGACTTTGCAGCAGTCTTGGTATAAGGGATGATAAAATGCCCATGGGGCAGGGCCAATTTGAAAAGGATGATTAACTCCAGATTTCACACTCTTGGGGCATTGTGAATGCCTGGATCAAGGTCTGATGTGTTCCAGATGATGTGCTAGGATGAACACATACTTGGGCTTCCATTTGGAAGAAGACTAAGAAGAAAACAGTACATAATTTATTCATTTAGTCAACCAACAAATGTAGGCTCATCCAGAGGGCCTACTCTGTATCAGGCACTGCAAGGTGTTGAGAATACAAACAAAGTCCTTACTCTGAAGGCACCTGGTAGGCAATACACAAATACATATAAATATATATATTATATTCTATCAGAAGAGATGCTGGCATGCCCAGATCACGAAGTCCCCAAAGACCACCAAGGAGCCGATTCCGATCCAGAAGCAAGAGAGCCTTTATTGTCACAAGCTTGAGCCTGGGCTCTCCGGGGCTCCACTGCAATGGATCCAAGCCAAGAGCCCCAAGCCCTGGGGCACAGGGTTTTTATAATATGGGGTAGTGGGAGGGGTGTGCTAGGCTTCAGGACAGGGGGCGTCTTGGGATTGGCTACCAAGTGGTCTGATGCAGAGGGTGGTTTCTGATTGAGAGGTTGCACTTGCATGATTTCAGGGAATTGCCTGCTCTTACAGGAAAGTGAAACTTATACAACAAAATGGTGGCAAAAGTGAAACTTCACTTCTAAGATGGCAGTGATCCGGCCTAAGATGGTCGTGGTCTGGCTCTCTCAATGCAAGGCAGGATAAGGAGAAAAGAAATAGGTGGGCAAGACATGTTTTTTCCATATATATGTATGTATGTATATATATATATATGTATATATATATATATATATATATATATATATAAAATTTTTTTTTTTTTTTTTTTTTTTTTTTAAGACAGAGTCTCACTATGTCTCCTTTGGTAGAGTGATATGGCGTTGTAGCTCACAGCAACCTCAAACTCTTGGGTTTAAGACATTCTTTTGCCTCAGCTTCCCAAGTAGCTGGGACTACAGGCACCTGGCTGTTCATTAGTTACATCTCAGAAGAGACTTTAAGAAAATGATGGAGCAAGACTACCAGATGTCAAGGGAAGAGTGTTTTTCTGGCAATCATGGCAAAGCCCCTGAAGTAAGAGTGTATTTAAGGAATGGCATGAATGTCCTTGTGTCTAGAACACAGCAATTAGGGAGAGCAACAGGAGATGCCATCTGCAAGAAGCAGGCAAGAGGCAGGGGAAATTCAGGGTAAAGACTGTTAAGCCTCATAAAAGCTCTAGTAAAGAATTTAGATGTTGTGCTGTGTGGACTGGTATACACTACAAGGGTTTGAGCAGAGGAGTGACTGATCTGACTGAACTTCTTCAAAGATCCCTTTCTCTGCTCTGTGTAGAACAGATGCAGCTGTGCATACAGGAAAGCCACAGGTAGGAGGCTGTGTTAGTTCAGGCCAAAGGTGCTGTTGCTTGCACCAGGGTTGCAGTGGTAGAGATGGCAAGTGGTGGTGAAATTCTGAATACTCAGAAGGAAGAGCTGACAAAATTTGCTAATAGATTGGAAATGAAAGAAAAGAATCAAGATGGTCTATCTGTACACCTGGAAAAATGGAGGTGTTATTTAGTGAGACAGGAACAATTTCAGGAGGAACAGGCTGAGGGTGGGGAAGCATTATTTGACTTTTAGACACACTTAGTGTGAGATGCCTGGTAGATACCCACGTGGAGTTGAAGAAGAGCCATTTAGGTAATAAATCTGGATGTCAGCGAAGAGGTCTGGGCTGAAGATTTATGTTTGAGATTCATGAGGCTGTAGTTAATCCATGAGACTAGGAAAAGAAAAATCTAGGCCAGTGTTGGTAAGAAAATAAGTTCTTGATTGGTCTTTTCAAGGGGTTCCGTTGTACTATCAACTTGGTATAAAATCCCCCATGCTTTGCTTTCATACTGTTCCTTCAGAGAGTGCAACGCTCCTATGCTTTTCCTAAAGCAATTTAAAATTAAGTGCCACTCAAGACAATTACAAATCCTGTTTCTGAAATTCTAAGAGCCCTTACAGAGAGCAGCAAAGCAGATGGAAGCCTTCGTACAGTAACAAAATAATTCTGAGCAGCTTTTCCACTTTACTTGTGAAATGAATCAGTGTCACCCAAACCCATGGTGGTGTGCTCAGAATGCTCATTCCTCCCAATGTCTACCCGCATCACCAATATTAAAAGCACGTTCCTGGATTCTTCTTAGTGGTGAGGGTAGCTACTGGTCAAGGCCCCAAAGCCATTTTGCCTTTTAGTACATGACATCATCCTAAATGTATATTTAGTAAAGCATAGGCTTGAAAGAAAGAGAGCTGCGGATACCCCATTCTAGGGGAGGCAAGTCAGAGAAGGCACAGTATATCAACACCAAAGTGAATGGTGGCCACATGCATATTCCATTGTAACTTCAGTGTGCAAAGAAAAGTTGTAACAGTGATTATGAAAGGGAACACATGAACTATTTCAAAACCAAGCTCCAAAAATAGAATCTAATGTGACATGGATGAGATTCAGAGTGTTTGATTCAAGAGGATGGGAAAAAAAGAGAGAAGATATAGCCATTATGCTGGAGCAGGTTCATGTAGTAAAAAAGAGCTGCCAGGAGATGGAGAAGGTCTAGCCAGGTCAGAATATGAAAGACTTGTGGAAAAATAATAGTAGTTGGTGATGTAGTTGATAGATGGCTTCAGTTTGTAGAGGTACACTGACTGCACCAAAGCCTGATAAAGGAGGCACCAGGAGCACAGAGCTTGTAGAAGGTGAAAAAACTGGGAGTTCTAGCGTTCATAGCACAGAACAACTAGCCGTAAGGACTCCAGATTCAGGATATGAGATATGGAAATCCAGGGGCATCAGAAAGAACCAAAAGAGTAATTTGACCTTGGCCTTACCCTTATATTTAGAACTAAGTTTAAGAATTTTTGCTTTATTTTCTGTATCTGTCAGTGTTGTAGCAGGAAATAGATGGCACTGTCAAAAAGATTAATTTGAGGGTAACCTAAGGAAGGGACTATTACTAAAGTGTTGGTGGCATGTGAAGGAACCACAAGGAATAGTGCACACAAGGAAGGGGTCATGGGTGGGGTGTGTGAGTTTGTGAGAGAGAGACAGGCTATGTGGAAAAGACAACCTTATGTAAGCTGTGATTGTGGGTTGAGAGAGGTAGCCAGCCCATGATGACCTAGCTAGGTTGGAGCTGGGGGTATATATTTCTGACCCCATCTCACCATCTCTCCAACCTCCTGCTACTACCACCAACAAACTCAGTAGGAAGCTATGGACAAGACAGCATGTAGAGCTGTTTGTACAAGCCATTCTTAGTGCTAAGCAGGGGTGAAAAACAGATTTGCAGGGACAAAGGAACATCGTCCAGTGTAAATCCTGATAAGGCCACACACAGGTACAGTGATTGGACTGCGGAGTCATTAGTGATATCATTTTATCTCAGAGCATAATTCCTGCTACATTTCTTATAAACACATTTTGAATTGATTTTAGTAATTCTATATATTTTGTGACTATCATAAGTATACTGTGTTGAAATTTTTGCATGTTAAAAGCATCAGTTTTTTCAATGTAAACATTTAAAGACTATCACAACTTAAAAGTCTCTTTTGGAACTTTTTTTGGTGTGTGTGTCTGTGTATACATGTTTTTTTTTTAAGTATATGAGAGTTTCAACCTCCATCAAGTCCCAGCCTCAGAGAGATTGTTTTCCTAGCTTTGAATCCAAGCAGATGATGAGGTACAAGAAGACAAGATGGGAATCATTTGTCAGGACAAAGATGAAAGATGGGGGTCTTGGTTGGAAGACCACATGCCAGAGTTGATGTAGAAGACCAAAGGCAGGCTGGAGTTAAGTTGACTCATTGTTAGTTATTGAATACTAAACTGGCTTCTTCAAATGCTCTCTGACAAAGGAACAATTAGTCATAGAACCTGAAGAACAGAGTTGAGTCTTCATGAGCAAGGTACAGATGAGAGAAAGAATGTGGCTGCAGAGAACCAACCAAGGGCTTGCAGAAGCATTTGTCAATCACCACCATTTCCCAAGGGAAGCTGCTTCTAGTTGTTTCTTTACCCATGAAAATGGTGCTAGCCTGGAGGAAGGAGAATCAGATATTTCTTAATGGCTTGCTAGCTTACTTGGCCTGATGCCAAAATTGCACTTCCTAAAAGAAGGAATTGAATCAAATACTGGGTGAGGCAGATAGAAAGTAGAACATAAATGTCTTAACACAATAATCAATTAAATAAGGTGAAAGCTATGTTGATTCGTTTGATGTAACCATGTCAGGTTGTATAAAAAAATCAACACATTGTACCCCACATATGCATAAATGTATTCATGATCTATGTGTATATGACTTAATAAAAAAAATTGCTTTTGTTATTGAAAAACATGAAAAAAAAAGAAACTAGAAATTTTATTTAAAGGTCGAGTTACCTCATATGTTAGTTTTTAGAAGTTTTAAAGAATCTGAACATATGAAGCCTAAATCCCATTCTAATCCTTTCTGAGATGTCTTTAACTTTTAGTCATAGCATTTAACAAGAGAAACTGTGATTTTAAAATAATGCACATAGATAGTATATACATAGCAAATATTATGAATTTTTTTCTATTGCATGATACCAGCAGGAAGCAGAAGAATAAATTATGTTTTTTTCCCTGAATTTGGACCATACGGCTATTGCCTTGATTTTGATTATAATTCTATAGTTGATAAAATGCTTAATTTTGCCAGAATTAATTCTCACCACTTTTTCTTCCCCCATAATTAATATAGTGATTGAGATTATAACTCTAAATAATTATCAACAATAATTTAATTTTAAACTATAATATTGTAAAATGTAATATATTCCTCAGGAATGATATTGTGAACAATATTTTTTTATTTTTATTTCTGTTTTTTAGAGACAGGATCTTTATATTGCCTGAACTGGTCTCTAACTCCTGGTTTCAAGTGGTCTTTCCACCTCAGACTCCCAACACCTTTAGATAATTATTATTTAATTAATAATTATATATTATTTAATTACATTATTATTTAATATTTTAATTAATAATTAATTATATAATTTAATTATATAATTAAACAATAATTTAGCTAGACAATTTTTGTATAGTAGCTAGACAATTGAGATCAAAGAGAGATTTGGTGAAGAGTGTTTAAATGTTTAACTTTATTCTGTAAATATATACATATGTCAAAGTATACTTTTTTTAAAGCTTAGCATGAGGTTTTTTTTTTTTTCTTTAGTATCGTGGTTGTATCTCCTTTTCATTTATAATTAATGACTTAAACTTTCCTTAAAAAAATTGTTAGTGGTTGAGGGATTGTTTGCGTGTTTTTATTAGGCATGTACATGTTTTTAAACATGGATTATTAATCTCTCAAAGTCATGCAATGTTAATTGTGTTTTGTGCATTTATCAATTCCTATAGCATTGTATATTTTATTTAATTTATTTATTTATTTTTGCAGTTTTGGCCAGGGCCAGGCTTGAACCCGCCACCCCAGGTATGTGGGGCCGGTGCCTTACTCCTTGAGCCACAGGCGCTGTCCACATTGTATATTTTATATTCATCACAATAGGATCCATTCTTGGGAAATTTTATCAGGATTATCTTCCCTTAAGCATTACTTGATAGGCTGGGTGCTGTGGCTCATGCCTGATATGCTAGCACAGATATGTGAAAATATGCTTTTTTTTTTAGAGACATAGTCTCACTTTGTCACCCTTGGTAGAGTGCTGTGGCGTTACAGCTCATAGCAACCTCCAGCTCTTTGGCTTAGGTGATTCTTTTGCCTCAGCCTCCTGAGTAGCTGGGACTACAGGCATCCACCATAATGCTCAGCTATTTTTGTTGTTGTTGTTGTTGTTGTTGCAGTTTGGCTGGTGCTGGGATCAAACCCGCCACCGTCAGTATATGGGGCCAGTGCCCTACTCACTGAGCCAAAATATACTTTTAATAGTTTACTAAAGTTATCTCTCAATTAACCATGCTTTTTTAAAGAAAACAAATATATTAACATAAGCAAAAAAGAAAAAATCCATAATGATACAATCTTGAAATAACAACTATAAGCATATCAAAAAATGCCATGTACACATACTTATACACATTTTGAAAAATTATGACTATTAGAAAAATTTGATCATACTTGTCCATATTTTTAATAAAGACTATTTTTAATTATGGCAATTTGTGTGTCTTCCAGTAGTTACACCTTGAATTAAATGTTTTTATTTTAGGTTGAGCCTGATTTTTGATATTTCAATGGTTTATTTAAACTAAATCCCTTGGTTTTTATAAGCCTTAATTGACTGTAATTAATCTCTAAAAATTCTAGGATTTCAGGGTAGAAATTGACTTTTAGGGTCATCCAGTGGACTCTGCATTCTGATGGCAGATGTCTTCTTCCATTTGCTTGTGGTTATTAAGTCTGTGGATATTAAGTCTATTAATCCATTCATTACCTTTGTTAATGAATGGATTGTTTCCTTTTGTCCATCTTGAAATAATTTTGATTACTCAAGGATATTTCCTCATGTTGTTCTACAGTCCATTTTCTACGTGGTCTCTAGCTCTCAGAAACATCAGAGAAAGCAAATTCCTCTCCTACAGATGGCAGCCTCACCACCACATTACACACAGCCATAACTTCCCCATTCTCTCATTTTCTTTCTCCATGCTTTCTCTTCTGTAGCATAAATGCTAATGATTCCCCAGGCCCTGTCTATATTTCAAAGTCTCCAAATACCTGACAAATTGTGTCAGAAATAATGAATACTATTATACCATTATTAGAGAAGCCATCAGTTTCATGAAGGAGTAACATTTAAATTAGATACTAATTGATCATTGAAAAAATAATTATAATATTTATTTTTCCTAGAGAGAGAAAATTCAATGAATTGCTATATTGAAAGTGTGTGGTGTAATTTGAAATGATTTCCTTTCATTGTTGCTTTATTGGACTATTAAAACTATTAAAACTCATACTTAATTCAATAAATTAGATTTTTTAAATATCTTCTTAGATTCATTCAGTATGTAACCATCAGCCATTGGATAATGGGATAATCCTAAAATTCTTAGTTCCTTGACTATCCCAGCACTTTAATAATTTCACAAATTATCTAGTACCAAGATCTGGTTCTCTGAATACACTGCATTTAAAGGCAAAAAGCTCTAAATCTGCATGCTTAATTATACAGCATTATCATTTCTATCCCTAATTCCTTAATCAAAACAGTCATTAGCAATGCAAATAATAAAGGGAATTGGATTACAAAGGAAATAAAGATTAATGACTCCAAAATCAGATAGCTGATTTTAGAAAGTCAGGTTGAAATTGGGCTCTAATCTATAATTCACGTAAAAAATGCAACTACTTTGTCATAAACTTTTTCAAGAATAAGGATAGTGCCCTATGTATTCTTATATGTTTTGATAAGAATTTTACATGAAATTCATGAGTAGTAAAGAATTAAGTTATTATACATTTTAACAGCATGACCTACATCAAATCACCTCAAATCAGAAACACTGCATTTTGAGGTGTCACTTGAAAAATTGATTTTTGATGAATTCAATCAATGCTATTTATTTTCTAAGCCCCAAGATTTTAAGAGATGAGGGCCCCTGGAGTTCAGGTATTTTTATTTGAACTATTCAACTGAAAGTGGTGTTTTACCATGGAACGTGGGCTCCACAAAATTCACTGAGAAGCAGCAAAGCAGTACTTGGGAGAAATATAAATAAAGTTAATTGAAGCACCTATTGAAGTAAAGATTGGCAAAAGGGCCTATATCAGTCCTCACCTCCAAGCTAGTTTTACTCTGTGCCAAGGAAGCTCGTTAGACACACTGGGCCTATGTCTGCATAAGGCAAAAAAACTCTGCTATTTAGATTTCTAGGTTGTACATATTAGGTATATAAATATTAATAAAATTTTTCTGCCCTTAAATATTACATGTCACAGTTAATATTCTATACTCTCTGTTTAGATATCTGCTTTCCAATATTTGCTGCTAGAACTTTATTAATAAATCTGAAGTTTTCTTTTTTTTTTTCCCCCCCCATGTGTGAATTTTATCTGGAATACTATGTTCAAACAACTATGGGAAAAAATACTGGCCGTTTACTTACTGATGGAAGACAAGAATATAGCTTGTGCCCTACAGTTTTAGCAATATAAGATATTACTAAGATAAATGAAATTTTAGACACAACATGCTTCATTTTGTGTTCAACGTAGCAGAGGAATGTTTTGCTGTTTCATGGGGGCACCAAGGTTCCCATTATTGTTTTTTTCTTTTTTTTTCTCACAGGCATTCAGGTCGAAGAATGGAGGAAGAAGTCAATGGTGAGGCTTCTCTGGGAAATTCTGCAGGCCTTGTAGTTCCCTAACCTCCCTAGCTACATGTGGCTATGGGCTTTGATATTCCTGGAGCCCTTAGTGAGGCTATCTCTGAGCTCTGTGAGGAGACAGAGCTCTTAGGATCATTGAACTTCAGAGCTTCTGCCAGTATCAACTCCAGGAAAAAAAACTTATCCCAGGGCCATGTAGATTTTTGAAGTATCTGGGACCACTTCTTCAAGGAAGAAGTTACAGCTCAAATCCACCTGCGTGTATAATTTCAAGAACTTAAGTTTTCTGGAGTCTTTTAATGACATTTCTCAGTTCTCAGTTCAAGGTATGTAGCTGGCTGCTCATATCTTATCTTGATGGCCCAGTTCCTTTCCCAAGTCCCACTGCAGCACCGATGAAGGTGTCCTAGGGCAGCACTTTCTCCCCTGCCCTGCAGGGGTTGTCACCATGATGGGCTTCTCAGGGCTGCAGGCAAAAAGAATGATTGGTATCAAGGTTCTCCATCACTGAAGAGCTAGCACAACAAAGTGTCAAAGGTGACAAAGAACTTCCAACATTGGCAGGAGACTTTAGTGGTGCTCCATGAGGCTGCCCACTGCAGTCCCTTTAGAAACTTCACAAAATAATGACTCCTGTGTCCTAGCCCCAGGCATTTTGATTTAATTGGTTTGAGGATAGCCCAGGCAACGGGATTTGAATAGCTATTCTAAGATCTCATCTACCCGAGATTAGAAATCTCTTCTAATCTATGTTGATGATTTTTAAAGATGTACTCCTTAAAAAAAGAAAAGAAAAAACTCTAGACCTGAAATATTCTTTGGGGAAAGAAAGATTTTGTGGTCAGATAAAATCAGAAAGTTTTACATATTTTATCTTCTTGGAGAAATTTAATTCACCCTGATATGTTAAAGACAATGGGAAATAAACATCTCTAATTTAGTGTTTCCCAGAATTTTTTTTAAATGAATGAATTTATTCATTAAACCTTTTTTTTTTTTTTTTTTAGATAAATATAAGGGTACATACGATTAGGTTATATTGTTTGTTTCCCAGAATTTTTAACCAAGATCCTCATTTATTATGACAGCTATTGTAATCCCATAAAACTAGCATTCTGTGGTCATACATTGGTTATGCTGCTTTATATTTTGTTCTTTTTGACCTCTATATTTAAAAAAGAAAATTCCAACTTTTGTTGCTTATCTATACATTACACATAAAAATGGACCAAGCTCTTCTTGGCTATACGGCCTCTCATGGGAAATTTTCATATCTGTGTAGCTATTGAATAAAGTGCATATTGGTAGCACTTGAGGTTCTACTCTGGGCTGCTCCCCAGGACCTGGTGTTTATTAATGCAAAGGACTGGGCATTAAGGCCAACCATCTTTAGGGCCCTGTTTGATAGAAAGCAGAGAAGGGCCACTCATGTCACCTGACTTCTTATGTCACCTGTCAAGCATTCTTCTGTTTTTTTGGTAGCATGGCAACTTGGCCTCCTCTTATTCTCATTCCCTTCCCTTGGCTTCTGTAACCCTTTGTGCTTTGAGTTTTACTTATGAGTTTGACTGTGCCCCCGGGTAGGGAAAGGTACTCCTGATCTTTGCTCCCCTGGCAGCCTATTCCCACTTGCTTCCCTTATGGTACTGGCTCCAGCTCCTAAATATGTTCCTTTAGTTTTATTTTCACTGTATTATATTTATGCTAAATACAGCACATGTAATATAATATCACTTTATGTTAACTGTAACACATTTAAGAGTAGGATGTGTACTGTTTATTCATGTTTCCCCAGACCAATAGCTCATGAACAAATGTTTATTAAACTAAGTTAATTGATTAATTCCGTAAATGCTTATGAAATCCAATAGAGAATGAAGCTAAGGCCAGCAAGACACAGATCAAAAGGGAACAGTAAGTCATGTGACTTATGTTTTTAACATATGAATTCCTTTTGTTACTTAAAAATATCACTTGTTGAGTGTAGAACTGTTGAATATTTATTATAGAAGATCTGAAAAAGAAAGAAAGAACAAAGCACATAAAAATGATGTACAAAGTGACCATCCAAAGACAATCATTATGAATAATTCTGCAAATTTCATTCCAGGCCTTTTTTTATGCATAAGTAGGAGTGTGTGTGTGTAATATGTGTGTGTGTGTATTTTTTAAAAAGAGATTTGGATCATACTGAAAAATGATTTTATATCCTTTTCATTAAATGTTATATTCTTTCAGTTGGCAAATATTTATTGAGGGCTTAGTAGATTAGGCACTATTTTATAATAATTTATAAACCCCAATTCCCTTTGGTGTATAAGGAACCTCCTTTTTACCTTCATATTAGAATATATTTTGTTTTACTAAATATTGAACATTCCCATTCCTATATAAACCCCCTAATATTTTTTTTCCTATAATTTTTGTTGATTCTCATTAGATGTGATCATTTAGGAAATACAGACATTAGAAGAAACCCTTAAAAATCCATATTTAACATTTTCTGAAGGTCTAAGTTGTATTTTGGTCTGCTGGCAGAGGTCCTAGAGCTTTTAAACTGGCTTCTTGCCCGTTGCTTTCCTAGGTTAACATATCCAGTTCAGGGGCTCACATTTAGGAGAGTACATTAAATGGGCAGATATTCAATTACAGTCAAAACATCTTTCAAAGAATAATAACAGCATCCTAAAGGTTCCCTTAAGGGTTCCCTTTGAGTGTGAAATCTTCCTGAAAACTCAATATTATAATTTGTTGGGGGAATCCCACAAGAAAGTCTCTCCATCATTAAACCCAGTTCAACCTACCTGACTCTACTGTTCATTATAGGTTGTTATAAAGAACAGTTTACATCCTAATCACTAATTTTTAAAATGCTCACATTTCTGAAGGCAAATTATCAACTTAGGGAAAGGAAGACACTTATTAAGGACAAGATCTGCCATTGGTCAAAGGTTTCTAAGTGCTTGTTACCACAAGTCATCAACATGGAATGCTACTTAATTTAATTAAAGGAAAATAAGAAATAACCATGTATTCTCCACCTGTGAGTGTCACCATGTTGAGGACGCAATAAAAAAATTAAAGGGAGTTCACTTGGTGTTCAGAGTGAGGCATCTTTGCCCTTGGTAGAAGAAGGGACGTGGGTGGGGGCTCCATGTTCACAGTGATTCCAAGTCTAGGTTTGCACCTTCCTTGCTTTGCCCTTTTCTGTCCATAGCTTACTTCTTTGCTTCCTATGTAGTGTAACACATACCCCTTAGAATTTACTTAACATTTTTTTTCTCTTTTTCCTATCATGTGGCCCACAAGTCAAAGAGCGGATCTGTGTAGAGTAAATTGGGGCTCCTCAGCCTTGGCACGGTGGAATGGGTGTGCATCAGAGGGTATACAGCAGCATCTGTGGTCTCTGCCCACTAGATGCCAGTAGACTCTTTTCCCTCCTTGTGACAACCCCAGATGGTTCCAAGCGCTGCCACGTGTGCTTTGGGAGGCAAAATTGCCCCTGATTAAAAATCACTATAGTAAATGTGGCTCAGTCTTCTTACACGATCCTTCCCTTCAACACTTCCCTGGCCATTCCATTGTCTACCCAGCAGCTAGAGTAGTCTTTCCTAAAAATAAGGTCTTGTCACTTCCCTACTTATAACAACCCAATGGCTTCTTATAAAATTCGAATTCCTCGGGCCTTGCCATGTATCCTTCTATGATCTCACCCCAGCTCATCCTCTAGCCCAGTGGAAACTCCTTGCTGCTTCTCCTTCACTCCTCTAAACTGATCCTGATCAAAGTTACTTCTCCAAGTGGCCTTCCCTGCCTACCTTTAATGCAGCCTCTCCCCCTCTCCGCCAATCTATTATATCATGTGGCTTGCTTTTTCGTAAGTAGTTATTACTACCAGATATTGCCTAGTACCTTTATTTGTTCACTAATGTATTGTCCTTTCCCAAGCACAACAGAAGGTAAGTTCTACGGTGCAAAGGATACATTTATTTTGTTCAATACTGCTTATCCAATGTCTAGGATAAAGCCTAGCACTGTATAGGTGCTAACAAAATTATGCAGCAAGTAAATAAATGGGTACAAATAGGCAAAGGCAGTGACTCAGTATATATATATATAATGTATATAAAATATAAACAGTAGAACCTCTGTAAGTTGACCACCCAAGGCACTGTAACAAACTGGTCAACAGATAGAGGTGGTCAACATAAGGAACTAGGACTGCATTACTGATATGTACATGTGGTGCGTGTCTGGTCTATGAAAATTAGGCCAACTTTAAGGAGGTGGTCAGTGTAGGAAAGTGTAGGAAAGTGGCTAACACACATAATTTATATGTGTGTTATATATTCACTTTTTCTATATTCATACTTAAAAACTCCGTAATATTTCAGATAGTCACAAAGGTACAAGGAACAAAGTAATTCATCTTTATGCATCAACTATCCAGATAATGTGGTCTTGATGAAATGTGCCATTATATATTTGAAAAGAATCAGAGTGGGTATGTATACAGTAGTTTACAAACAGATAGCAAGACTTTTTTCCATTCATATAAATCCACGTTCATGTGTGAAGTGTTCATTTAGGTGAAATACTGAAATAGCAAGATTAGTTTCCCTCCATTAAGGGACTCAGAGAGGGTAGGCAGGCGGGTACAGAAAAGAAGACTGCTGGAGATGGTCTGATGAGTGTGTCCATGTGAAATGAAGCTCTGGGAGCCAGGAGAGCAATTGAGAAACTGAGCAGACAGGAGCTAGAGTGTTTATGTTGAAAATTAGGGAAGCCCGACAGAGTGTAAACTCTTTTAGAGTCTTCTGATGTATTTTTGTGGAGCAACACTCAGCTTGAGTGGTTAGAGGAGCACGCCTGCATACCCCTGCCTTACCACGTAAGGAGGAGCTGCTGGCAAAAGCCAAGCTCCATGCCCCAGGAGCCTCCAGATTTGGAAGGCCTTTGGTTTCCTCACTTCTTTTGCTTTCTATTTTTGCCTTGAAATATGTGCACTCTTAAGAGTTTCCTACTTCCAAAAAGCCATTTGAGCCTAGAAAAAAGATTGCTTTGGGGAACTTCCAAACATTTATGGATTGCCATCAATTACTTTTTCACCGCATCAGTGAGGCAAATCTATACCATTAAGCATTCAACCCTCAGTGATGGGTCTGGTATAAATATCATGCTGAAGCATTTCTTTTCATTTTTGAGTATGGTACTACCTAAGCAGAGGCAGCGAATTTTCAGGTATTTTCCATAATTCCAAAACTGTGACTAGGATATTGAAGTGTGTGGTTAAGCAATGGGAATCCCATAAGAGTATTTTCGTGAAAACGTTTTGGGAGAGTTTATAACCTAGTGAGTCCAGTACATTCGTTTTTCAGTTGAGTAACTGAGTGGTTTGTTCAGCTGGATTGTTCAACCAGAAGGACAGTGAAGACTCTTGTAATTACTGTGGTACAGTGTGACCAAGAACTCAAAAGCCAAGTATCTCTCAGGTCAGTTTAATATTTGAGAGGCAATTCGTATGGTTCTTGGGGTTGGGCAAGAAGCTATGTTCTCTTTTCCCAGTTATATTTTCCATAAGATTACAGCCCCCAGGCCTGATAATTAAGTTCACAAACTCATCCTAGAAAAAATACTGCATACCTCATTTCTGAATATTACTACAGTCACCTTCCAAGTACTCCCTTTGGGAGGGTGGAATAGGCTCTGGTGTTGGAGCATAGATTTCCAGCACAGTACTTTGAAGGGGATCGTGGTCATATTCAGCAATAAGGTATGTAGCACTTTTTCTGGCATGAGTTTGAGAACTTAATTATCTGACCTTGTATACTAAAGTCATGCAGATATTGCTCATTTGGGAGCACAGACACAGACAGGTGCTCAAACAAAAGGTACTTGGGAGTTTTCTCTTCCTCATTCAAAGATGAGTGAGTAATTACCCCAGCACTAAAACTCTTTCTGCTCCACATGTTCTGCTTAGTCTTTTAAGTATCCAAGGTAGAATAGAGAGTGATTTGGCTCATTAATTCCTGCCCCCCTGCCCCCCAACACACATACTTTTTTGGGCAACTTATGTGTTCCCAAGTGGTATACTGAGATAGTTTTGCTTTCATTGTTAGTTGAAATTACATGGGATTTTCTTAGTCTGCTTTTACGGTACCAGCCTCCTGCCCATAGGCAAAATAGTCACTCACCCTCGGCAGAGCTGGAGCCTAGAATCACCAATAAGGAACTTCTCTTCTCTTCCAAGGATTAAAGATATCTACTTTCTCATCTGTTCCTGTCCCTGTAGACACAAATATCAAAATCTGTATTGCTGGTGGCATTTGAAATGGTGTATGTGTTATTCAGGAAGCATTACTGTTTACTCATTAATCACTCTGGGCCACCAGTCAAAATATTTTCTCTACAAAAATGCCTTTTCTATTTTGTACCAATTAATATTGGATGCAACTCAAGAGTCACAGTTAATCTGTGGCAAAGCTTTTATTTGCTGTCAGGCATGCAGACATGAAAAATGCTCAATGTAATATTTTAATTAATAAAAATATGCTGAGAAGTGTATTTTTCTGAAGTAGATTTTTATTGCACTTCATTACATTTCCAAATTTAATGGACACATATATTATGTCCTGTCACCATGGGAACCACATCAAGACAGGCTTTTTATAGGCTGTTGAATGTAGTTATAAAACTCTCACAAAGACAAAATTGTTTCTTATAAGTTTAAAAGAAGCTGTGCTCATTTACAGTATGTATAATTTACTGCAAAGCTTGAGGTAATAGAGAGGGTCTTTATGTGATTTAGAGACTAACACTTCTTTCTATGAAGCTCTTCAATATTAATTATTTCAGGTCTGTATTCCTACAGATATAACTTGGCTTCTAGAGAAAGCAATAAAAGAAATGCAAACTTTGTACAACAGATGAAAAAGATGAAAAATTTTTTTGTAACTCTTTAGAAAACAAAGCACTTTTAAAAATAAAAGTGTCCAAACATACAGGAAAGTAGGAACTTAAATGAACCCCAATATCCAGCTTTAATAAACATCATCCTTAGTCAATCTCCTTGCAAACCTCACTTTTTATGGTTGAAGTATTTTAAAGTAAATCCTAGACATGATATCATTTTACTGTCAAATACTTTAGTATGCATTATACAAAATGAGAAGAACAGAAAGGAGACCATATAGTGAACAACTTTCTATATTCAATGAAAAATATCGTAAACATTATGACAGAACAGAGACCAAATACAGACCATAACTAACGTAAATGGCTTACTTTACATATTACAAAGAAAAGGGGGATTTTTTAGATTGTCTCCAAAAGGCAAATTCTTGCTCTACAATGTCTAAAAGGGATATTCAGCAACTTAAATGATTTTTGAAGGTTAAAAATAAAAGAATAGGCATAGAAAATTTTTTTAAAAATCAGAGGTCTTGATATATGCCAAATAGAATTATTGCCAAACACATTAAAACAGATAAAGAAGGTTATTTTATATTCCTAAAGGCAGAAAAATCACAGTTACTTTTTTCATTCAGTAACATAGCAACAACTTTCAAACAGCAGAAACTACTAGAGATGAAAAATAGTCAAAGTCACACTATTAATAGGTGATCTTAACATATTTCTCTCAATTCGAGGAAAGTCAGAGGACAAACCGTTAGCAAGAAAAGCTAGATGTCTCAAATAACATACCCAATAAGGTAAAAATAATATCTCTGGAGTTGGAGCCCTGATAATAGAAGTTATGACTTCCTTTTACGTAAGAGTCTTTGAAACTAAAGTTAGTGAAAGCTGATGAAAAAAAATATCATGGAGATTTTAAACTCTGGTTTAACTAACATTCTGCAGCACTTTGAAAATTAGAAAACATGTTCACATTTTCTATTGAAAATGATTTAGGCATTTTCCATGTTCCATTCATAGGCCTGCCCCATCCCAAACTGAGACCTAGTCTAGCTGTTTATGAATTTCCATATTAAAAGTAAGCATTGGTACTAACTTTTAGATCAGACAAAACTTGGAATAGTTTCCTCAAAAGTTTCCAACTTTAACTCCCAAGGAGCGATTCAGTTTAGCTTTCTACCTTTTTTAAATGCCAGGAGAGAAATGTGAGATTTTACAAACAGGGAGATTGCTTTTCCTTCAGTCACAGCCCATGACCGACACTTGCAAGGGTCTATTTAGTTAGGCAGGTAACAAGATGAAGGACTGCCCTGTTTCTTTGGGGGACTACTTCTCCTTTTTGTTCAAAGACTCTCCCTCTCCTAAAAGAATTGACATTTACAATGGAGCTTGGATAGCCTAATTTTCCTAGGACTGTTAACATTTGTTTAAATGTACTACCTTTAGGTTATAAGGTATAACAGTCTTTTTTCCTCCCAGTTTTCATACGACAAATGTGAATAATAGGGAACATAGATTACATCCCAGCAGCCACTATTGGTTGTAGTGGGATTACAGTTGGGGACTAGCAATCTTTAAAATGGTACAAAATTGGTGTGGGAAATGCACAAGGACTCAAAGTCACTTTACTTAAGTGGCTGGCTGCTCTGCTGGCTTAGCATTTATTTATTTGTTTACTCTCTCTTTGTGTCAATTTGTTTTTTTTTTGTTTTGTTTTAATACCTTGGGGCCGTGAACTGCTGCAAGTGAAATTTGCAAATATAACAAGGTAGCTGTGAATGTGAAATTTTGGAGTCAGATTGTGCTGGGAATTAGAAGCACTTTCTAGCAATGTGACCACAGCAATTGACTTCAATTCCCCAAGTTTTGTAGTTACCTCCTGTAATGTGGAAAACATACTACCAACAACCACCTAACGGAGTAGAAGTGAAGAGTCAGCTGAAGAATTTTTGTGAAATACTTAGCTCAGGGTCTACATACATTAAGCATTCTATTGATGCTAGAAGCTACATTACTAAGTATAATGTTATAATAATTAATGTTTGATTAAAGGTAATTGAAGAAACTGCCCTGTGGCTGAAAGTGAAAATGATGTTTTTTAAAAAACACATTTTGTTATTTTTAATTTTGGCCCAAAAGAACATAGAATTTACCACCTGCATGTCTTTTCAGGGTCCTCATGGCTGGGACAGTTTCTTAGAATCTTTGTTTTTGGTGCCCTTGACAATTTTGAGTAGTGCTGGTTAGGTATTTTGTAGCATACTCCCCATTTGGGACTTACATGATGTTTTCTGATGCTTACATGTTCGATAGAGCACATGCTATCAGTATGACATCATTGCTAACATGGACCTCGATTACTCAGCTAAGGTGGTGTTTGTCACATTTCCTTACAGTAAAGTTAAAAATGTTTTAACTTGCAATTTCCTAAAGAAAAGATGTTGAGACTCTTTTTGTAAGCTTACTTGCCTTCTATATGTCTTCATTGATGAGGTATTGGTTTAGCTCTTTGGTCCATTTTTTTATTATGACTCTTTGGTCCATTTTTTTATTATGACTCATTTTTGTAAATTCCAAATTAGCGTGAAGGTACAATTAAGTTACAATGTTTGCATTGGTTAGATAGAGCCCCTGTGGTAGTTTTGTCTACCCCAAGGAGTTGTGCCATGTTTACCTTTGCATTAAGCCCATTAGATGGGAGTGTGCCAAGCTCCATCTTTCCATTTCCAACCCTCCTCCTCCTCCCCAAAACTTGAATTGAATTGAATTTTTCTCTTGTGTGGTTATGTATTGGATCTTTTGCCCATTTTTAAAAATTGAATTGTTGGTTCCCTTATTGTTGAGTTTTAAGAATTCTGTGTGTGTGTGTGTGTGTGTGTGTGTGTGTGTGTATATATATATATATAATTTTTTTTTTTTTTTTTTTTGTAGAGACAGAGTCTCCACTGTGTATATTTTGGGCACAAATTTCTCATCAGATATGTGTTTCACAAATATTTGCTCCCAGTCTGTAGCTTGTCTGTTCATTCTCTCAACAATGTCTTCCAGAGAGCAGAAGCTTTTAATTTTAATGAAGTATAATTAATCATTTTTTCTTTCATGGATGATGCTTTTGGTGTTATACCTAAAAACTCATAAGCAGACACAAGTTCATAAAGATCTTCTGCTTTGCTTTCTTTTAGGAGTTTTATTTTTTTTTTTATTTTTTTATTTTTTTGTATTTTACATGTAATATGTAGGTCTACAATCTGTTTTGAGTTAATTTTTGTGTTTGGAATAAATTTGGTGTGTGGAATTTTCTGTTTTGCTTTGCTTTTGTTTTTGTTTTCTGTTGACACCCAGGTTTTCCAGCACCATTTGTTGAAGTGACTACCTTGTTCTTCATTGTTTTCCCATTGCTCATTGATGATATTTGTGTGAACCTATTTCTGAGCTATTTTGTTTCAGTGATTTATGAGTTGATTCTTTAGGAAGAACTCTCGGAGGACATAATGTTATGTGAAATAAGCCAGGTACAGAAAGACAAACACTCCATGATCTCACTTATATGTGGAATCTAAACGAGTCGAGTTCATAGAGTAGAATGGTGGTTACTTAGGGTAACCTTGGAAGACCAAGGCGGGTTGGGGTGATGTTGATCAAAGGATACAAAATTTCAGTTATGATAAGTTCAAGAGAATTATTGTATAACATGGTGATTATAGTTAACTTATATTGTATACTTGAAAATTGCTGAGAGTAGATTTTTAGTGTTCTTATTACACACACACACAAAAGAATGGGAGGTAATGCTTATGTTAATTACCTTGATTTAGCTAACCCACAAGGTATACATATTTCAAAACATCACGTTGTACATCAAAATATACACAATTTTGTCAATTTGACAGAATAAATCTCAAAATAAAAATAAAAAGATGTATATTCAAGAAAAGAATTAATACATTTTTAAAAATAATTCATCAACCAGTAGAAGGATAAATGTATACATACAGCTCAATGTGTTTGAGTACTTGTAGGAATTAGATATGGGTCTACAGAAGGCTGACTTTGTATACTTGGGTTCAGGCAGGACTTAAATACACACAGATTTTCTTCTTTAGATTTGCATTAGTGGTCCTGGAACCAATCCTCTACATACACTGAGGACAACTGTATTTAATATTTTGGGGTGCTATTGTAAATGGTATTTTTGAAGTTTAAATTCCACTGCTGATCTGTAGGAAAGCAATTGACTTCTACATTTTAACCTTGCATTCTACAGCTTTGCCATATGGTCGTGGTATAAAAAGATTGTTTAGAAGGGTATTATACTTTCATTAAATGTTTGATAAAATTCACCTGAGAAATTATCTGGGTATGGTACTTTCTTTTTTTTTTTTTTTTGAAAAGTTATTAATTACTGATTCAATTTATTTAGTAGATACAGGCCTATTCAGATTATTTGTTCCTGTGAGTTTTGGTGGTCTGCATTTTTCAAAGAATTGGTCCATTTCATCTGTTATCAAATTTGTGAACATAAAGTTGGCCATAAATTATTCTCTTTTAAAATCCATATTATTAGTAGTGATGCCCTTCTTTCATTTCTGATATTGGTAAATTTGCACCTTCCCTCTTTATTTCCTGGTTAACCTGGCCACACTTAGGTGAATACACAGATCATCAAACTGTGTATTTGGTTTCAGTGGTTTAAATGCCATGATACAGACAGACTATTCACTGGGGCACACAGCAGGAATGGTCAACTATACAGAAAGGGATGAAGTGCTGCATAGAAGGGATGACACTTGAACAGAAAAGATGAGCAAAGAGAAAAGGAAACAGAGAAAAGAAGTAGATCTTAAAGAACCAGCTTTTGCTTTTATTGATGTTCTGTGTTGTTTTTCTGTTTTCAATTCCATTGGTTCCTCCTTTTCATCACTTCTTTTGCTCGCTGTGGGATTCCATTCTTCTTTCTTTAGTTTTCTAAGATGGAAGCTTAGATTATTAATTTTAGATCTTTCTTCCATTCTAATATACATTTGATGCTATTTATTTCCCTCTAGGCACTGCTTTCACTACATTGATGTTTGTGTTTCATGAGCTGTATATTCAATTTCTTTTAGTTCCAAATATTATTGAATTTCTCTTATTCTTTGATCCATATGTCATTTGGAAGTGTGTTCTCCAATCCCCAAATATTTGGGCATTTTTTTTAGATTTCTGTTATTGGTTTAAAAACATAACAAAAATAAATGTAAAATAATGTAATAAAATAATGTATAACATTGATTGGACTTGATATGTTGCAAACAGGAAGTGATTCACCTTTTTCTTTTTTGCCTTTAAATACACTTTGATAAATTACTTCTCTGATCCATAAAAGGTATTTTTGGCATGTACCATATGTCTTTCATTGAAATTTTCATTGAAAATATTTTAGATTTACATACAGTTTTAAGAAATAATACAAAAAGAGCCTACATACCCTTCATTGTTAAAATCCATTGATCATATTCATAATTTCTAAATTTTATTTGCATTTATTTGTATGAAGATGCATGTATAGGTATGTATGTTTGTGTCTTTAGTTCTATATAATTTCATCACATGTACAGATTCATGTATCACCACCATGGTCAAGATACTGAACAGTTTTGTCACTCTGGGATCCTTTGTATTACCCTTTTAACCTTGAAGCCACTAATCTGTTATCCATTTTTACAATTTTGTCATTTCAAAAATATTATAAAAGTAGAATTATATACTATGTAGCCTTTTGAGACTGGCTTTTTCATTCAGCATCACTCTGTGAAAACTTATCCAAGTTCTTCTTTACTGATAGTTTGTTCCTTTTTATTGCTGAGTATTATTCCACAGTTTGGCTATACCACAGATTATTTCCCCATCTCTCTCACTTGAAGATGTCTTGCCAGTTTTCAGATTTTGTCCATGAAATATGAAGGTGCAATGAACATTTGTGTACTGGTTTGGGGTGAACGTAGTTTTCATTTGTCTGAGATAAATATCCAAAAGTACAGTTGCTTAGTTGTAAGGTAAATGTATGTTTAGTTTTTTAAAAAAGTGCCCAACAGTTTCTAAAATGGCTGTACTGTTTTACACTACTGCAGGCAAAGTATGAGTGATTTTGTTTTTCCTCATCCTTGTTAGCATTTGGTGTTGGATGCTAATGACTATAATAAATAGTCATTATTTATTGTAGCTATTTAGCCACCATACACGTTAGGTGTATTATAATAGCTCATTGTGGCCTTAATTTGCATTTTCTGATGCCTAATGATGTTGAATGTCTTTCATAGATGTTTTCCATTCTTGTGGTACTTTATTAAAGATAATTTGTTTCAATTCCATCCTGGTTAATATAAAAGATGTAAAGCCACCATCTGTTTTTAATGGCTCAAAGGTATTCCATGGCATACATATACCATTCCTAGGTTGATGGGCATTTAGGCTATTTCCACATCTTAGCAATTATAAATTGAGCTGCAATAAACAATGTAGTACAAATATCTTTATGATAGAATACTTTTTTTTTTCTTCTGGGTAGATACTTAGTAATAATAGGAATCTACTGGATAGATCAAATGGGAGGTCTGATTTGCTTCTTTAAGGATTCTCCATGCTTCTTTCCAAAGAGGCTGTATTAGTTTGCAGTACCACAAACAGTGTAAAAGGGTTTCTCTCTCTCCACATCTGCACCAGCATCTATACTTTTGGGATTTTGTGATGTGTTACTCTCACGTGGGATAAGGAATATCTCTGTGTGATTTTGATTTGCATTTCTCTCATGATTAGGAATGATGAGCATTTTTTTGTATGTTTGTTAGCCATTTGTCTATCTTCCTCAGAGAAGGTTCTGTTCATGTCTCTTGCCCAGTAATAGATGAGATTGTTTGCTATGTTTTTGTTGATTAATTTGAGTTTTCTACAGATCCTCATTATCAACCTTTATCAGATTTGTAACATGTATATAACTTCTCCCATTCTGAAGGTTGTCTATTTGCTTTGATTATTGTGTACTTAGTTGTGTAAAAGCTTTTCAGTTTAATTAAATCCCATTTATTTATTTTTTGTTGTGTTGCAATTGCCATAGAAGTCTTCTTCATGAAATCTTTCCCCAGACCAACATCCTCAAGAGTTTTCACCACACTTTCTTCTAGGATTTTTATCATTTCATGACTTAGATTTAAATCTTTTATACATCTTGAATTAATTTTTTTTTTGAGGCTGAGTCTCACTTTGTTGCCCTTGGTAGAGTGCTGTGGCATCATAGTTTACATCAACCTTACTCTTGAGCTCAAGTGATTCACTTGTCTCAGCCTTCCAAGTACCTGGGACTACAGGTGCCTACCACAACACCCAGCTATTTTTAAAGATGGGGTCTCACTCTTGCTCAGGCTGATCTTGAACCTGTGAGTTCAAGCAAAACACCTGCCTTGGCCTCCCAGAGTGCTAGGGTTATAGGCATGAGCCACCATACCCAGCTATCTTGAATTAATTTTTGTAAGAGGTGAAAAGTATGAATTTAATTTCAATGTTTCATATGAGGTTATCCAGTTTTTTCCAGCATCATTTGTTGAATATGGATTCTTTCCCCCACTGTATGCTTTCATTTGGTTTATCAAAGATCAGATGGCTATAAGAGACTGGTTTTATCTCTTGGTTTTCTGTTTATTTTCATATGTCTATGTGTCCATTTTTATGCCAATACCATGCTGTTTTGATCATGTGGACTTGTAATATAGGCTAAAGTCTGGTATAGTGATACTTGTGACTTTATTTTTATTACTAAAAATTGCCTTGGCTATACAGGATTTTTTTCTGGTTCCATATGAAATGAAGAACTAGTTTTTCCAGTTCTTCAAAGTATGGTGCTGGTATTTTCATGGGAATTGCATTGAATCTATAAATTGATATGGGTAGTACAGATATTTTAACAACATTGACTCTTCCCAAGCAAGATAAATGTTCTTCCACTTGTTAATGTCTTCAGCTATTTCTTTTCTTAAGGTTTCATAATTCTCTTTGTAGAGGTCCTTCACCTGTTTTGTTAGGTATATTCCTAGGTATTTCATTTTCTTTGAAGCTACTGTGAAGAGAATTGTGTCTTTGATTAGCTTCTTAAGTTGGCTGTTATTGGTGTATATAAAAGCTACTGATTTGTGGATGTTGATTTTATACCCTGAGACATTACTGTATTTCCTGATCACTTCCAGGATTCTTGTGGTTGAGTCTTTGGGGTTTTGTAACTATAAGATCATGGCATTGGCAAAGAGTGAGAATTTGACCTGCTCTGCCCCCATTTGGATGCCCTTCTTTTGCCTAATTTCATTGGCTAGAATTTACAGAACTGTGTTGAGTAGTAGTGGTGATAGTGGACATCTTTGTCTAGTTCCAGTTCTAAATGGAAAAGCTCTGAGTTTTACTCCATTCAGTATGACATTATCTGTGGGTTTGTCATAGAAGGCTTCAATCAGTTTATAAAATATACCACCTATGGCTATATTCTTAATATTCTATATTCTTGTTAGAAAACGATGCTGAATTTTGTCAAATGCTTTTTCTGCATCTATTGAGAGGATTAATGGTCTTTGTTTTTGCTTCTATTCATATGGTGAATTACATTTATGTATTTGTGTATGTTGAATCAGGCTTGCATCTCTGAGTTGAAGCATACTTGATCTTGATATATAATTTTTTTTAATGTGTAGCTATTGGCTAAAATTTTACTCAGTATTTTTGCTTCAATGTTCATTAGTGAGATTGATCTGTAATTCTCCTTTTTAGTTGGGTCCTTTCCTGGTTTTAGTATCATGGTGATGTTTGCATCATAGAATGCGTAAGTCCCTTCCTTCTTAATGTTTTGGAAAATGTTAAGCAGCACAGGCACAAGCTCATCTTAGAAGGTTTGATAGAATTCTGATGTGAAGCCATCTGGTCCTGGGCTTTGTTTTGTTGGGAGACTTTTTATTGTTTCTCCAATTTCAGAGCTTGAGATTGGTCTGTTTAAGACATGTATTTCTTCCTGTTTAAGTCTAGGGAAATGGTATGATTTCAGATATTGGTCTATTTCCTTTACATTGTCACAGATAGTAGGTATTCAGAGATAATCTCTTGTATCTCTCTCTCTCTCTCTCTTTTTTTTTTTTTTCATTTTATTGCAGTTTTTGGACAGGGCCAGGTTTGAGCCTACCACTTCTGGTATATGGGGCTGGCACCCTACTCCTTGAGTGACAGGCACCACCCCTTGTATCTCAATGATATCTGTAGTTATTTCCCATTTTTCATTTTTTATTGAGGTTATTAGAGATTTTACAATTCTGTTTATACTTAATCTGGCCAGAGGTTTATCAATTCTATTATTATTATTTTTTTTGACTACCCAACTTTTTGTTTTATTACTTTTCTAAATGATCCCTTTGTTTTCAATTTCATTTATTTCTGATTTAATTTTGGTTATTTATTTTCCTCTGCTAGGTTTGGGATTGGATTGCTCTTTCTTTTATATTTCCTTAAGATGATTCATTAGGTTTTTGATGTGCTCTATTTCTGTTTTTCAGATGTAGGCATCTAATGCAATACATTTCCCTTTTAGGACTTCTTTTGTAATGTCCCACTGGTTTTGGGAGCTTATTGCTTCTTTTTTGTTAGAGTTGAGGCATTTACTAACTTCTCCTTTATCTCCTCCATAACCCAACTTCATTCAGCATAAGGTTGTTAATTTCCATGCCTTTGTGTGGGGATGAAAATGTTTATTGGAGCTGAATTCCACTTTTTATTGTATGGTGGTTTGAAAAGGTACAAGGTATCACTTCAATTATTTTAATTTTTTTGAGGTTAGATTTGTGTCCTGGTATATGATCTACTTTACAGTATGTTCCATGGGCTGATTAGAGTAATATGTATTCCTTACCTTTGGGATGGTATATTCTGTATCTGTGTATTGTCCATGTGTTCTAGGGTTGCATTTAAGTTCCTTGTATCTTTGTGTAGTTTCTGGTTAGAGTATCTGTCTGGTTCTGTCTGAGGGGTGTCAAAGTCTCTAGCTATTATAGTGCTATGGAATATCATATTGTTTACACCAATCAAGATCTGTTTCATAAATATGGAAGCTATTAAATTGGGTGCATAAATATTTAGAATTAAAATGTTCTCTTGTTTTATTGTTCTCTTGACCAATACAAACTTACCATCTTTGTCTTTCTTAACTTTAGTTGCTTTACCTCTACTTGTATTTGAAAATAAAATTGTGACCCCCTCCTTTCTTCTGATTATCATTTGCCTGAAATATTATTTTCCAACCTTTCACTTTGAGTCTTGCTTTGTCCTTTAAGGATAGGTGTGTTTCCTGGAGACCCCATACAGATGAGGGTTTTTTTTTTTTTTTTTTTTTTTTTGTGTGTGTGTGTGTTTTAATCTAACCAGCCAGCCTGTGGTTCTTCAGTGGGGAATTTATGCCATTTACATTAATTGAGAGAATTTATAAGTGTGGTGAAGTTCTATTCATCCTATTTTGTGAAAGTTTGTTGCTTAGTTTTATCCTTTGCTCCATCGTGGAAGCTAGGTTTTGTTCGTTAGTTTCTGGATGTTTAGTTTGCTGGTGGTTCATTGTGATGGTCAGTGTGACAAATAGGTCTATGCATTTGCTATAAAGCTGGTCTTATTGTGACAAATTTCCTCAATGTTTGCATATCAGTAAAAGATTTGATTTCTCTGTCAATTTTGAAGCTTAGTTTAGCAGAATACAGAATTCTGGGCTGAATATTGTTTTGTTTAAGAAGATCAAAAGTAGATGATCATTCTCTTCTGTCTTGAAACGTTTCATTTGAGAAGTCTGTGGTCACCCTGATGGATTCCAATTGGCCCTTACTCCTGGCTGCTTGCATAATTTTATTTTTCGTCTGGACTTTGGAGAGTTTCATTCCACTGTGTCTTAGAGAGGCGTTGTTTGTGTTGAGACGATCCAGGGTGCAAGATCCCTTTAAAAGCAGTGTTTTGGAATCTTTGGTGATAATAGGATAATTTTTATTTATGATAACCTCCAGTAGGGCGGCTTCCATTTATTTGGGACTTTTTCCCCTTCTGGGATAGATATAATTCATATGTTTGAACATTTCATGAAGTCGCCCAATTCTCTGAGCAAATGTTCTGCTTTCCTCTCTTCTTTTCTGCCTCTTTAACTACCTGGTTTAACTTAAGAGCTTTATCCTCTAGACTCTGAGATTTTTTTCTTCTTCATGATCTAATCTGTCATTGATACTTTCTACTGCATTCTTAAGTTCCCTGATTGAGTCCTTCAATTCCTTAAGCTCCAACATATCCAGGATAGTTCTATATAGTCTTACAATAGTAACTTGGAACAAAAGATCAATTGTTTCTTCTGCTCCTGAGAAGTACAGAAATGTGAGAGGCACATGGAAAATTGTCCTTTAATAAGATGCAGCAAGATGAAACTGGAGAGTCAAGATATGACTCAGCTCAGATCTCATAGGCCATAATAGGAAATTTCCTCCATTACTCTAAGCATGACAGAGGACTAATTAAAGGCTTTAATCTGTGTTTGCATGGTGAGCATCAGTTGTGTTGTCATTTTAACACCAAATTGCCATCAGCTGCTCTGAATTTCAGTGTGCAGCCCATTTCTGTGCCTTGGCATGTAAGGTTCCCTCTACCTGGGACATCCTTTACACCACTTGTCTTTCCAAAATTCCAAACTTGCACTCATCCTTGAAGACATGGTACAAGCTTCCCTCTCTACCATTTTGCTCATCCATTTCCCTGATCTCTCCCTTCTGCTGGATCATTTTACATGACATACTTTTTAGCCATTTTACTAAATCCTCCTATCTGTTTATTGCTTTTGTGGAATAGTGAGCAAAAGTTCCTCCAGTTCAGAATCTGAGAGATTGCCAGACAAAATATTTATCTCATCTGGCAGATGAGAATCAACAAATTCTAGGCTCTAGTTTCATCTGGTGTGTATGAGTAGAGCTGTTATCTTAATTGTCATATAAACTTCCTCTTAAGGTAGCTTCCTGACAACTTTTTCCACTGACAAGGAGAGTTTCTGGTGGGATGGAAGAAAGGGTATCTGGTAAGTAAAAGAGAAAGAATCATTCAAGGGTTAGATTCTCAGATTCCAGCCTTCAAAAATTAAGATTTTGTACAGATAATGACTCGGACAAAGTTAAGCAAAACCCTAAACAAAACCATGCTCCCATTTTTTTTTTTTTTTTTTTACATAGACATTATCAGAGACAGCCAACATTTCATGATTTATGGGCATATTTCATTTTACTTTATTCCTTCATTTCCTTCTACATCTGCATTCTTCAAATGGATGCCCTACTGTTTAGTTGGCTAAAGATGGATATAGGATTGAATATCTACTTATGGGTAGTGCCTGGATTTGTAACTCGCATTTTCATCAAGACCTTCAAAAGAAGAAATAAAATCTGGGAGCATTAAATGCATAAATGCTCATCCTTGTCAGAGTCTTCTAGGAATATTCCTTCAACAAAGCAAATGTTCAGTCCAGGTGACTATATTCATGTCTAAGCCAATTCAAACAATTTAGCAAATAAAATTTTATGAGATTTTGTCACAAGCTTCACCAAAGGCCAATTATGAAACATCTACTTCATTTCCTTCAGCCATTGATTTTCTAATTTGTTGGCAAAAATCCACGGCTTAAATCTAAAGTGATATTTTCTTTATAAGGTCATTTTTCTTTTGCTTATGATCCCATTGTGTTCTGTTTAAAGATTTTCATCTTATTATATTTGTTTCATTATATTGCTAAAGTGGAATTCTGAATTATAACAGCTAGCTCAGCCATTCTTACCTGCTTGGTGAAATGAGACCACATCTGTTTTCCTTTAATCATATGGTGTGTCTTGAGTGTTTTGTTTAAAGACAGGTATAAGAAATTCAATGGATGTTTGCTAATTTTCTTATTATGTTAGGCAGCATATCATCCAAACCAAATGTTTGTGTTCACATTTACCTGGAGTCCTCCCCACTTGCATTTTGCCAATACTTATTTTTGCATTGTTGCCATTATTCTTTTGTTGTTGTTGTTACTGTTTCTGCCATTATTCTTATTGCACAAGTTAATTTTTCTAATTTGATTTGGTAAACAGGAGTTGAAAAATAACTCCAATCTTTTAGCTAAGTTTGGAGTCAAAATAATTTGATACTCTATTTTTTTATTAGCAGACCTGTCTTCTGTAGAGTTTATGTTTCTCCCTTGGTATGTTTGTTAATGTTTTATTTTCCTTCTATTTCCTTTTCTTTGCCTCTTAGTAACATTCCATTTTATTCCGTATTTTCACTCACATGATCAATTCTGCCCACACTCTCTAACATAGCAGGTATTTTTCCTCTTTTCTTGGCTGTCCCTCTGTGGGACCATAAAGTAAATTATAGACATTAATTTTTATGAGTTGGAGATCTAAGTTAAGGAAAACTGTCAACAAGATTTACACAAATGACTGTTATCATTTGCCTTGATAAGGATTTGCCTTGATTAAGCTTTTAAATGTTGACACTTCTAAATCCAATCTGCAAACTAAAAAAAAAACAAAAACAAAACAACAACAACAAAAAACTTCACTTGGCACAAATTAGGCCTTGTAGAAAATTGCAATGCTATTTAGTATGTTACTTAAGGGAAGTGAGAGAAAATGAAAGGGAGAAAGTGAATCCACATGTAGAGATCATGAGTGACACAGTAAGACCCTGTTATCTGAAAGTTAGAAAGTATACTGTGTAATGCAGGCCTTGACAACTGGTTTATAACAAATATAGTAATTAAAATGGTCTCAGTGTTTAGAATTTTTCTTTGAAAGAAATCTCACTGACTGCACATATGATCTCATCCTTTTCAAAATAAGGTAGTAAGGTGGATAATTACTCAAGGTGACCACACACACCTCAGCATACAATTAAGGAAATCAAGGCTAGCAGGGTAATATTGCCAGGATCCTCATCTGGATGGAGACAAAACTGAGACCATGACCTGGGCCTTCTTCCCAGACCATTGCATTTTTCACATAAAAATATGGCTGTCTGGTCAAAGACCTTCCAGCAGCCAGTTTGGCTACAGTGCAGGGTATAATTATAGACTCAAGGACCTTAAACACCTGGAACTGGGGTCCGTTGAGAACTGTTAACAATATATTGAATGCAGATACCATATGGACAGAGTTGGGTTGCCAAACCTTTCTTGAGCCATGTTCCCATCTCCTATACAAGAAAAGTTTTGCGTTCCTATATTGGTCTGAGTTTAATCTGAAGAGCAGAATCACCATGTGTGCTTGCGCGCGTGCACACACACACACACACACACACACACACACACAGAGGGATTTGGCTCTATCCATGCAAGGCTGGGAGCTGGTTAAGCAGTTTCTGAAAAGTTGTTTTCTTTGCACCTGTTACTGGACCTTGAAGTCCACAGGGCAGGCAGTCCTGAAAGAAAGACAGATGTAAGTTGGGGGGAGAGTAAGATCAAATCATGACCCACAAGCATAAGTTGGTGCCCACAAAGATAAACCAAAACCTGTGTCAGTTCTTACTGCCTCTGACAGATGGTATGAATGCTCTTCAGAAGCCAAGGCCCTTTGTCTTAGGGCTAAACATACACACACCTGGTGCAGGAGTCAAAGATGCTTGTAATAAAGAGATTAGTCCATTCTGTTGTTTGCTGAAAGTATTCAAGCATCACTGCTCTTTCTTCTTCTGTTCTAAATCTGGGCAGGTTATAAGAAAGCCTGGAAGACCCCTCCTCTGGCAAGAAGGGATTTGTTTGACTTTTCCCACACACTAACCAGTCAAGCCAGTCTCTTTCTCTTGCTCTCTCTCAAGCCAATTTCCATCCTGCTTGAGGGTCTGCCTTTCTCTCCCCAGAAAACCTCACTGTGTGAATAATAGTCCTTTCCATATCCATTAGCGCATGTGTGTGTGTCAGGAGCCTCAACATCTGAATCAAATTTTAGGTTTGTGTGGGCCAATCTCACCTCCAGATCCATGGAAAGTGTAGCATTTGTCCAGCTCAATCATTGGCTCACACCATCCAGGTGAATCCCAGATTGGCAGCTGTGTACACGAGCTACCAAAAAACTGATCCTGTACCTTTAATTATCTCCTGTGAATGAATCTTCCTTACAGACTAATCTAACCTGAAACATATAAGAAAGGGAATTTTGGAAAATGTGGATCAACCAAGCCAACTTAACACATTGCAAAGCCACTGAAGTTCATCTTTGATTTCTTCCTTTTTCTCGATATCCATAATCATTTAGTAAATGACATAACTCAATACGTGATTTATAGTTTTCAGCATCTTCTCTTCCTCTTTTTTTCCAGTTAAAGGAGATATTTTTAAAGCACTTAGCATTGTCCCTTGCACATACTTAATGTAAAGGTTAGCAATTATTCTATTATCACAGAATACAATATGATTTCTTTATCACTTTTTAGGGTGACTTTTCCCACCAGTCACTAAGGATTCATTTGACTTCTCTAGTCTTGATGTCCTCTGAGAGTGGAGTGAGCAAATGTGAAGAGAATTTTCACCCACATCAATTCTGGTGTTCTGATATGGTGCTACCACAGAGGAAAAGGATTCTGGTTTCCAATAGAAATTCCAATGCAAGAAGTCCAGGGGGCCAAGTGTTTATCTTGTATCTTAAGTGTGTTTTTCACTGGATGTGTAAACAAGTTTCCTACTCTGTCATTCATGCCCTGTAAAGTTGGAGCTGGGTTCTCCTTTTTGCCCTCTACTCTGGTTTTCTGATATAAGGCTTAGTATGTTTGGGGTTTTACCTTGAAGGATCCAGGTCTATTAATTTTCTCAAGTACATTTCCAGAGCAAAACTAAAACCTTAGAAAAGGGAAACTAATGTGTAGTTTAATGAAATAATAGTAGGAACATAATGCCATTTGTTGTTTTGTTTTCCAGTAGGAAGCGTGTTGAACGATATAGAGAAATTTGCTAGGGGCTCTCTCAATGCAAGTTGGATCCCAGGAAAGTACAATCTGAGATGAGATGGAGATCAGTATAGAGGGCTACTGTTAGGGAGTGCTTTTGCCATCAGCCTTTATGGAAAAGGAAAAGGAGCAGGATTGGTCAGAGAAAGGTCAGGCTGAGATGCAGTCTCAGTGGAAGACTCAGCCATCTCTCTGGGAAGTCCTGACGATGGCATGACTCTGGGGTGAGAGGGCCAGTTCTTTTAGGCCCACGGTCATCAGTCATTGATGTGGGTCATTCTTGGTTTGGGAGCAGGTGTTTGACCTTGAGTGAGTGGCTCTCTTCAAGCTGAAGCAATCCCTGGAAAAAACTACCAGCTGAGAACTACTTTCCAGCTGCCCTCCCCACAAGTGGGATTAATAACCTCCATTCCTGACGAGGAATCTGCGTGTTGCATCTCTGCATCCTACATGTTCTGAACTGAGTGGTTGTGGGGAGGGGCGATTTTCTAGAAATGCTGTTTTGCTATCCTATTAAGGAATATTTTCTGCTAACTCAGTATCCAATACCTATGCTATTAGTGCTTAAGGGAATAAAACCATAACAAAATGTGTTCTTAATACATTTTAAAATGAGTCTCATGGTCAATTCCCCATTTTTTTTTTTTTAATAATGCTTTTATATTATAGTCTTACAGCCATGTCAGTATGTTATCTTGAAAATTGCTGGAAAAAACCATGACTTTGGTAGACTCCACTGAGGGGGACTGCCAGTTTTTTGCTCTCTCTTGGCTATACCTCTGATCCCTGTCAGGTTCAAATGAGCTAAGTGGATTTCCAGTGGCTGAGAGAGAGAAGATAAAAATAAATATGAATGACGCATCTTCCCTCTGCCCATCCACCTTGACCTTGCTCTTCTCTCTGGTCCTGGCTCTGAAAGCTGATCCACCAGCCTCCCTTTCTGGCTGGCTTCTTACTAGGTTCAACCAATGACAAACAAGAAGCAGGAAATGAGCATGCAGAAGGTGAAAAAAGTTGGAGACTTTCTTTCCTGCCATCTACATGTGTTAGCCCCACTTTTGGGGGCATAGCAGTGTTCTACTGCCGTTGTAACCTTGGCCAAGCAGTGCCTCCTCCAAGTTCCCAGCTTTCTAGTTCAACTCCTTTCATGCAGACATGAGGTGGGAATTATTGGAATTTGTGCCACTATAGTGCATGATCAGAGTGGAAATCTGTTTCCTCCATTTGTTTTTAAACCATCAGTAGCTTTATTGTCATGCACAGTTTCCAGGATATCTGCCCCCTAAAAATTCAATTAGATTTGGATGTCATGCAGTATCAGAGCAACACCTGTGAGTTTTTATATTTTACCACTTACTCATCTTCCCTTAATGGCTGTCTGTTGTTTAAAGGTGACAGCAGTAAACCCATAGGTGGAGCGAAAGGATGGCTGCGAGACAAGTGTTTATCATCATTAGCAGAGGCGGTAAGGCAGGTACCAAGAGAACTTGGAAGGTCTCCTGCAAAATCAGCAAGGACGCCTGCCAAGCTCAGGGGCTCTGACTTGTGCACACCTTTCTCTAGGCTGCCTGTGGCCAGGTCTTTCCTAGTTTGTGTGGGTCATACGCTTCTTCCCCCCAAGCCATTATCCTCACCACTGTTTGTCTCATTACAACAGTTTTGACCACAGCTGTTATTATTTAGTGACAGAATGAGTTGTTAGGTAGAACATATTTTATAAGTGATGTTCATGATTCCTTTCTCTCCTCCTAACCCATAACAACAAGCACTCTATTTCTAAATTTCTGAGTTCTCTTAAACTGGAAACAGTGTCAGGACTTAACATTTGGGTCCATTCAGGAGGACTAACCTGAACGAGTTCTTGGTGGAGAAGGAGGAGGAGGTCAGTGCTTGGATGGGCAGCATCAGAAGTAGAATTAGGGCAACCACTGAGACTGAGAACAAGATCCAGGTGGAAGAGACCAGGCTGTGCTGTGTCCAGTGGGGAGGGAAGTTGCCTAATCAGTGTCTCGGGGGATAAATCCTGTGAGATACATCCCTGGCCTTGTCCAGGGCAGCTGTACTTGGCAGGATGGATTGAAATTCTTGGATAAGCCAAAAATGTTTAGCAGGGGTTACAAGGTGGGATGATTTTAGGCAGACACTTATTTGTTTATTTTAATGTATATGGAAGATAACATACACTTGACATATTAAAACTGTGGATGAATGCTATTCCTTTTTTCCAATGAATTAAATTGACTTAAATAACATAGACAGTTCCTAGATGTGTAAATGCCTAATGGAGAGAAATATCAAGTAGCCCAAGGGCAAAGTTGAAGGTGGTAATGGCCACCAAAGACCTATCCCTTCTCCTGATATTTTTCTCACAGATTTCTAGGATTCTTCTATTATCCCTCAGAGGAGATGACTGGGAGGCAGATATTTGATGAAGTTGGACTTCTCTCCAACCAGGTGGATAGAGACTTAGAGAAAGTATAATTTGATTTAGAAAAATAAGGGCAGGTGTGTTGGGTATGCTGTTTGTCTTCCATAAATTTACTCTCCACTTTCTCAGACATGCTCTGTGCCCTGCAAAACATTTCTAGGCTCCCAGGCCCCCTGGCCTTTAATTAGGTTTTCCCAGGGCCAGGATTAGGGTGAAGGAAATGAGTTCCCCAGTGCACTGAGGGACCTAGCCCTGCTCCTGCATTTACAAACAGGAGACAGGACACAGGTTGGGAACCCTGTGCTGGGTTGTTGAGGGTTGGTGACATTCTTCCACTGAGGTGGACCTCAGTGGACTTCTCTACATGGTTTTTCTCCAGGTGTCCCTGATCTTGGCTCTATTGCTCCTTTGCATACAGGGGAAGAGGGTAACAGGTAAAGCAGTGGAGGAACTTACTAGATCTGGCTCTCTGCTGATACTACACCTAGGATACTTCATCAGGCCTTGTTATTGCCCTGGGGGACTCTGCTATTCCTAGTTATAACACTACCCTGAGTACTACACTCTTACTTTTAGGAGACTAAAGACTGTCCACACTTAAATAGTCCCTTTGTTAAAGTCTTCCATTTACCTGTTTGAGTGTGTCAACTGCTTCTTGTTGAGACCCAGAGGAATATAACATGTGACATGTCTTTATCCCTAGAGCCTAAATGATCTAAAATTCAATTCTGTTATATTTAATAAATGAGTAATGTCTTTAATACTTTCTACTAGTTTGCTGACTCCTGGCCACAGTCTGTTGTCACCAGTGTGTCTGTAGGGCCTATGTGCTTAGCATACAATAGATGCTTAGTAAGTGCTTGTTGACTGATTTGCTATCACACAAAAAAGTTTATAGGTCACAATTTCCCTATATTAAGAAAAAGAAACACCAAGGATTATTGGACTCTTGTCTGTTAGAATAAAAGTCTTTCAACGGGGAATAGGTTGAGAAAAAAGAGATGAAATTGTCTTTTGTCCCTACCTTTATAATAGATCGTGAATTTCTCTAGGTCCTTTCATTTCTTCTCTGCCATTTTTTGGCTCTGAACACCCCTGTCTGGCAGATAAGACAAAACAGGTTTCAAAGAGCAAACTTCAGGGAGAAAACAGCACTATAAGTACAGCACATGCCCATTCATCTTAATTGCTTGATCTTCCATCTGTTGGTCTGGAATAATATTGATAAAGGAATTAAAGATACCACACCATCCCCTGAATCAAATGAGAACAGTCATTCTCAAGAAATAGAGTGTGACATTTTTATGTTTTGCAACATGAAGAGGAAAGAGCATTTAATTTATTTTAATGTGGTTAATTAGATCATCTAGTTAACCCAAAGATTCTTGACTTTTAAGGCCAAATGTTGTAAAGTGTCTCATTTTCACAGTGGCTGTTGCTGCAGTTAATAGTAGCTACGTCTAATAAGCAAGGAAGCTAACCTTAAATACCAAACACAGAATCTATAAACTGAGAGCTAGAACTAACATGATCTTGGGGATAGAGGCACTCTTCAAGGAGAGGCAGCTTCATATTACTTCAGAATAAACATAGCATTGACAACTTGAGTATTATGATTTATTTTCATATGTGGATAATGTTTGTTATGTTAAAAAATATTGTTACTTTCTTATAGTGAAGAGCAGATAGAATGTCAGAAAGGTTCCCAGGCAAATAAAAGCAACACTAGTAATCAGTACTTGAGATATTTCTATAGAACCTGGGGGAATGGAATAGCTACTCCAGATCTCAGGATGAGACAGGGAGACATTTCAGTTGGAAGTGGATGAGCTCTCTGGTGGAAGATCTAGCTTGTCTAGGGAGGGGATCTTTGAAACACTGACCCGGATTTGGAGTTGATAATAAGTGGTAATAAACAATTGTCATTTGCCACGATAATTCAGACTACATGGTCAGAAATGAAATTGGGCAAATAAAATATATCAGTAGCTTATAACCTTAAGACTCTTGAAGACTTTGGTATTGAAAGCCTGGAGTAGTAAGATGTGAATTTCAATTTTCTTTTTACATGACCGTGAGAACTAAAATAAATAAATAAATAAATAAAATAAATAATACATGGCCACTGAGTAGATGATAGATTCTACATTTACATAACCACAATTTTGTATATCAAACTCATGTTTTGGTTCAAGCTCAAATGTTGGTAGATAGTCTTCGGAAGGTCACTGGATCCCTCAGAGGCCTGAGGTCTACATGCGCTTCCTGGACACTTTTCGCCTCCATGCCCTGTCCTCACCAGCGCTCTTAACATCACTCTGGCATTGTCTGTTTTCCTCTGATTAAGATTGCAATGAGTGCCACTTAACCGAGTCCAGACTAATCAGGGAAGGAAAGCACAACTATTTTAGTTCAACCTTCTTGTCCTCTTGTTATCTTACAAAAAGCATTCTCAATTATTTGTGCTTCCTGCTGGTTAGTTTTATGTAACCTTTGGTGATATTTTGATTAGTGCCTATTATTACTGCATACTTATAAAATATACTGAAATATGTCATTATTTGGCTCATGTCTAGTTCTTTATAGTTAAAAAAAATAAACCATTTATTAATACGTTCTTTAACATCCTCTTCAGTTTCAAGCCTAATCATCTGAAGAGATCCACCTTTAACAGGCTGAAAAAAATGAGAGTTTAAAATGGGGTCTGTAGCCCACATCATACTATGACGAAAAATAGTTCAATGATTTAGGAGTGAAATGGTTTAAAAGCTACAGCTGAGTAGCTCAAGTCTGAATATAACCATCAGCATTTGTACTTTAAATACATCAGACTGTGGTGGTTATATGACTGTGGGAATGGGGAAAAGATGAATCAGATAAGATCATACAGGAAGGCTCTTATTCTGTGGAGAAAGTAGCTGTGTATTATAACATTTTGCTCAGAAACTCTTCTTCCTTGCTAAAAACTGTGTAATTAAAATTAACAACAACTCTCAGTGTGTTTGTAGAAGAAACCAGAAATTCAGTGATATCTTAGGATCAAGACAGACTGATGCTATCTCTGGGTCTCAAAAGTCACAACATATTGTTAAAATGGCGATCAGGATTTGGGTATATTGAATGATACCATGTGTAAGTCATGAAGTCATCATTTCTGCTTATCTCACAGAAGATTCCCCAACACGGATGAGTAAATCCAGAGGGAGAAGGTAACTGATGAGCTTCCTGGCTGTTGGTTATGTATAATAGTTCAAGGTAGAGTCCCCTGGAGACATGTGAAGCTTAAAACCTATTTGCAAGGAAAAATGGTGAAAGAGAAAGCCCAGACTAAAAAGCCCAGAGGATTAATTGACAGAAAAGGATACACAAGTGAAATTAGAATGAAAGAAACTCAGCCTAGCTGAAATCAATGAATTTTGAAAATTTTTAGATAAAAAGATCTGCAGTGATTTGGCTTACAAAGAGAAAACGTGTGATGGCCTTAGCTTGGCAGAAACACAGGACAGACATTAGAAAGGAAACAGCAACAGGCCAGGTTTGAGGGATGGAAAATGTGTTTGTCTTAACAAAAGTCAAGAAAACTGGAAGACAGACAAACACCAGTCGACCTGGTCTTAGAGACAACCCTCCCAGTAAGAGAGAAGACAGGAACAGTGAGGTGTACCAGCAGGCTGGAAGGCATTACTCTATAAGGTTCAACAAGAGGCTGGGCTCAGTGGCTCATGCCTTTAATCTTAGCCCTTTGGGGGGCTGAGGCAGGTGGATTGCTTGAGCTCAGAAGTTCAAGACCAGCCTGAGCAAGAGCAGACTCTGTCCCTAGTAAGAATAGAGAAATTATCTGGACATGGTGGTGGATGTCTGTACTCCAACTATTCAGAAAGCTGAGGCAAGAGGACTGCTGAAGCCCAGGAGTTTGAGGTTGCTGTGAGCAATGATGCCATAGCACTCTACCCGAGGTGACAGAATAAAACTCTGTTTTAAAAAAATATATATATTCAACAAGAAATCACTTGGGGCGGGGTGGGCAGAGAGCATGGGGCATGAGCACCTAACAGAGCTTATTAGTGGGCAGCCTGTGGTCTGTCTGGAACACACATAGTTTCTTTTCATCATGTTCTATATTTTAAAATGTATTAATTAGTTGGTGACATTTTAAAATTAATGATTTCATACAGGCCAAGATTCCTAGTCTCTAAAAAATGGGAGGATTTGGCAAATTTGTATGTTAATTTCTACATAGTAAGAAATATGTGGAGCTGCTAAACAACCCCCCTCTGCAGCTTCAGGACATCACCAAGTAAATGCCCATCCCAGGCGGACTTCCTGCACTCACCATAGCAGCTTGCTTTCTTAGTCATTTGAAGAAGGTCCTGGCTTAGGGTAAGTATAGCTGTATGCCGTTTATCTGGAATGATTTGTGCATTCATTGTGCATTTACCAAGCACCTTTTATGTACTAAGCTGAACACAGTAAGAAACCTGAAGCCAGCAGACCTTGGCTTTGCTTTCGAAGAGCTTAGGCTCTGGGAAGAGCTGCACCACATAGACATACATCACTTATGTCCAAGCTGAAAAGTGATGTGAACTCAGGCACCTACAGATCAAGGGACCTGACTTCAATCTGAGCAAATGGCAAAGAAAGCTTCCTGAAGAGGAGATATTTTCATAAATCTGTGACTTTATTTTGAAATGCCCTAGGATTTTCAGAATTTCATGCAGGGGGTGGTTAATATAGAAATGTGTGATCCTGGGTAAACTCCATGTGCATAATTATGATGCCTAGACAAGACCTTTCTTGATTGAGTTGTACAGAATTCTGCAAAGTGGCTCAATTCACCCCGACTTCAGCACACACATCCTCACACACAGTAGAGGTACCCGGCATTGCTGAGTGTCTTTTGTGCTATTGCATTCTTTTAATGAACTGCTTTATTAGACTTTGTTTAGGGTTCATTTGCAACCCAGTGAGACAATTTCACTTTCCGTGTGACAACTTGCTTCCTCTCCTGACTGTTAGAGCATTTCCTTTTACCATGATGGCAGTAAATAATACTATGCTAAACTGTTTTGCTTTGTCTATGGCAGCTAGGAAAAATCACAGGGCTCATACTAAGTTTAACTCAAAACTCTAGCAAAATCACCTTCTCTAGTCCCATTCTGGCTCATCTATAACTCAGTATTTTATTTATTTATTTTTTTTCTCTTTTCTTTTTCTCATCATCAGGTATGGGTTTGAGAAACATGGCTGGCACAATAGGGATGATGTTGTTTGTCATCCAAAATCTCAAATAATCCTACATCCTCTCACTGTATTTTAAAATCATATAGTAGTAACAGAACTGTTTTTCTGTATTTGCATTGGGGCACTTCTAAAATGAGCATATACTTCTGAAAATACCTGGATTTAGGGAGGAAAAATAACTACTCTTTCCTCTCTTCCCACGCTGAACCTAGACTTCGTCTCGGGTCCTGCAGAACACAGCACTTGAGCTCTGAACACAGTGGGCACTTGGTCTAGGTAAAGTTCTTTGTCTTCCCTGCCCAGGTGACACATGGAGATGCAGTCAGAAGAGGGATAGTGACTCTGAGTAGGGACATTTATAAACTATGCCATGTGCCGGGCGCCTGTGGGCATTCCATCCAAGCTCTCCCTTTAATCCTTCTGTACCCCCATTATTCTCACTTTAAGAGATTGCGAGCTGATTGCCAAGCCAGGCTAAGTTACTTGAGTCTGGACTGCAATCTAAGTCTGTCTGCCTCCAGGGTTGAGAACGTTTTATTTGAAAAGTCAGTATCACCTATGTACAAGGCTGTTTCCCCATGGATTATGAACAGCTAGGGGGCAGGGAAAAGCATTTATCTCATTTCCAGCAGGCATTAACAGAAAATTTGTTGAACTGATGGAAACTCCAAAGCCCCCCTTCACTCTTAACCTTCCCATTGCTGGCTAGGAGCAGAGCATGATTCAGTTCCATCATTCATTGAGAGTTGACTCTGAGTCAGGCCCTTAGATCATGAAAAACAAGATGAGACTTGCTTACGTGCAGTAAGAGCTGCCCTGTCTCCCTGAGTGCCCGACACACAGCAGGTCCTCAGCAGTTGTCTGGTATAAAGCTGCATGAAGGACAGAGCTTCTTCTGCTGCTCATTCACATGGGGAAGGGATATTTTCTAGCAGTTGCCCTCTCTCTCCCTGTTTAGGGCAGAAGGGACTCCTCCCTCTCTTTAAAAAATAAGGCTGAGGCAGGCAGATTACCTGAGCTCACAAGTTCAAGACCAGCCTGAGCCAGAGTGAGACCCAGTTGTTTGAGGTCTCACTCTGAGGTCTCAGACTCTGAGTCTGAGCTGTGACCCCACAACCCTCTACCAAGGGTGACAAAGTGAGACTCTTGTCTCAAAAAAAAAAAAATATATATATATAGAATTTTTCTGACCCTGAAAATAATGCATGCTCATTGTAGAATTATTGAACATTTTGGAAAAACTGAGATTATGAAAGATTAAAGAAATGAATCGTCAAATAAAGAAATTTAGTTTGGTGTTAAAAATAACTGAAACTAGGCCAGTATACTGTTTTATGCCTGTAGTCCCAGCATTTTGGTGTATGTCCTGCCCAAGAGAGCACAATCCCAGCACTTTGGGAGGCCGAGCGAGGAGCTTTGCTTGAGGCCTGCGGTTCAAGACTGTCCTGGACAACAGAGCGAGCCTTTGCCTCTACAAAATAAAAAATAACCAAGAATGCCCACCTGTAGGCATGTACATGGAAGATATCCATGACATATTTTTAAATGATAAAAATAAAGTTCCAGCAAAGTATACATGTTCTAATGAAACTCTAATGTGAATCCATTTTCCTGCAATAAAGAAATGTGAATCTGCCTAAGAAAATATCTAAAAGGACATACACCAATTCAGTCTGGAGTGGGAAGAGTCGGCGATGAAGAGCAGACGGGGGTGGGGGGGTGGGGGGAAGGGTGTTGCTGTATGTGCCTTTAGGTTGCTTTCACTTTTGACTATCATTTTCTATTTTTATAGTTTCACAATAATCTTTAACTATAATTGCATATTTAAACAAAGATCTATTAACCTCTTGGATCAGAGATCAGCAATGTTCACATTTTACCTACTGGCCTTTCTTGTTTTTAACTTTGGATCACGCCATAGAAAGAGTTTTGCTTTAATTTTTTTCACCTCCTATGTCTTGAGTACTTTCAAAAATCACTACAAATTTCTTTCAAGTATTCTTTTTAATGACTTTTGTGTGTTCATCAGCTGAATTTTTCTTAATTTACTATCTGTCAGGGAGCAAATTTAGGTTATTTCTAGGTTTTCTCAAAAATGAAACAGTGCTTCCATAACTGTCCTCAGACAGACTGCTTTGTCTACATTTCTATTTTATTAGATCATATTTCTAGAGGTGAAATGAGTGAGTCCAAGATTGTGAAGATGCGTGTACAGTGCTGTGGACCTTCATGGCTGGACACACCAAGTTTGGTGGCCCCAGATTTAGTGTCATAGCAGACACATGGGCTGCAGTGTCTACAGAGTGGCCATCATTATAAACTTCCCATAGTACTGGGTGTGGGTGAGGTCCAGTCCTTACTATACCCTCTGGTCTTAGGCCGCAATGCCACACAGAAGGTAGAGGAAGAGGTCCCATCAAGAACCTGGAAGGAAGTCCTTCCCAGTGGTGTGTTAGTGATGGTGGCATTCCAGACTGGCTTGCTTGAGTGTACAAAGACAAAGTCTCTCCTCTGGGTCACATTCCCACGACCTGGCAGGACCCATTTTTGCCTATCCTCTAACTAGTCTTCCATTAGACTATCTGTCCAATTTGTTTGAAAAAGATTCCTAATCATTTACATTTTTCACTACACGTTTTCAAAAGCTTCATCAGCATGGATTTGATCCATTTAAAAACAACTTTAACCCAAGATGTGAACCTAACCCAGGAGTGGTTAAATAAACTGTGGTACACGTATGCCATGGAATACTATTCAGCCATAAAAAGATGAAGCCTTTACATCATTTGTACTTTACCTGGGTAGATTTGGAAAACATTCTCCTAAATAAAATATCACAAGAATGGAAAAATAAGCATCCAATGTATGCAATCGTGAAACTAATGTGAAACCAGTGGATGAACTGCTCCAGGCCCACACAAGGGAAAAAAAAAAAAAAACACAATTAAATTCAAGTAGAGGAGAAGAGGAAGAAGGGCTGGTAGGGGTTTTGCAAAGCTCTCACTCACCTAACAGATGCAATAGAGGGGTATATGGCACACCTTCTGGGTGAAGGGCTCAACTACAACTTGTACTATTACCTCACAAAACAATGTGACCTAATCATTTGTACCCGTATATTAATCTGAAATTAAAATAAATAAAGTAAAATAATGAAACATCATTTATATTTACATCTTTAACATTACTTATAATGCTCTTAAAAACAGCAAAAAAGAATTACATCTTTAACATTACTTATAATGCTGTTAAAAACAGCAAAAAAATTGTTAAAAACAACATTGACATTTGATGAGAGCATTATTTGTTATTTCAATACTTGGACTCTTTATGAGGTGAAATTTTATTCATATGCTTCTGGATAATTCGTATTTTTAAGAGTTGACTATTTATGTTTTTTGCCTGTGTTTTCCACTGGAGGTTTTTCTTATTGATTTATAAGAATGAATTATGTATCATAGATATTTATCTTTTGTCCTTGTGCATTGCAATTACATTCTTTGTTAGTTATTTCCCTATCAAGCTGATTTACAATGTTTCAGGATTTAAAGAAGTTTACATTTTTATATAACAAATTTTAGTGAAATTTTTCTTTGTGCTTTCTTCTTTTATACTTATACAATATTTCTGTAACAATATCCACTAAATCATCTACAATCTCCTTTAGTTTTTACCTCACTCTTTAATCCACTTGGATTTCATCCCAATGTGTGTGTGAGACAAATATCTAACTGGATATATTTTCCCCCAAAACTTTTTAGCTTCTCACTTCCAGCTGCCTTAACCTCTGTCAATTACCCAGGGAGTTAGATCGCAAATGGAGATAATTTATTAAAAACGAAGAAGCAATCAAGGAAGATCTCTCTTACTGTGCACCATGGTGGGAAAGGAGTATCCAGTCTGTTTTTTTCATTCAGAGAGGCACTGAACACAGCATTGAGTTTTTCTAAAAGAAAAGCTCTTCAGGCTGCCTGGAGTTCTCATTAATTCTAAAGCATAAATAGTGGTATTTATCTCCCTTATGTCGCTGACTGTTATTTTTCCCAGTAGAGGATGTAATTTTTTTTCTTTTGTTTTAATTCCCATGGTCACCCATGATACTCTTTTCAAAAGAGGTAGGTGAAATTGACTTCTAGGTTCCCTTATGTCCTGGAATGGAAGCCATGCTTTCAGGATAAATTGCACAGAAAAAAAAAAGGTGGGGGTGGGGGGAGAGAAGCAGCGGGACTTGCTTGTTCCAAGATGAGAGTGGCTTTTGGCTCCACTTCAGTGACTTCATCCCACATTTCTTTCTGAACTCTCAGAGAAGAGGGATAATGAGAGTTTAATCTCTAGACTTGTGCCATCAGCTTTTTATTATCCTTGGAATGTTTTAAATCTGACAGGGCCTCAATTTCAGCCACTAGACACGGCACTTTCATGGCAGTTCTTCCCTGGGGTGGAAATAAGCAGAGGGTAAAAATCCAAGCTTTGCCGTATTTTCCAGCTGTGATCTGTTGTATTTTTATTATTTTGAAGAGAGTGGGGGTGCGGAAAAAGCCTAGTGGGGAGTGAGATGAAGGATGGAAAGAAGCTATTCTATCATTTACTGGAACTCGGCGCCCATCATGGCGCAGTATTCAACACCCATACGGATGCTGCTCCTCTGATCTTTCCATTTCTCTGGATTCACTGTGGAGACTCGGCATCTGCATCTCAGAACATGCCATTAGACGTTAGTGGAGTTGTGAGTGTGTTCCCCTAAGATCTACACTTGTAAGAAGTGAGGATTCCTTCACTGGAATCCCTCCCGGGGCAGGTAGAGTATAGTGTGGCTCCAGGGAATGGTGAGTTCCAACAATGGTGCTTTTCTAACATTTTTTTTAAAGCAGTAAAATCATTAAAAAAAAACAACCCTCTAGGTAACACTTTTGCTAACTATCAATACATGGCACATGTCATGTTTACATGAATATATTTGTTTGAACCCAATCAAATGCAGCTCCTCACCTTGCCAGTGTTAATAGGGGCCCCCCTATTCCCATTCCCCTGCTTCTGCTGGCTCTCTTTACCTGGCAAGGCTCTGGGCATCTGTCCACAAGAGCCACTCTGGCTGTGGCTCGTGGTGGTGGCTTCATGATCCATCAAGGGGAGATGGTTTCTGGCTTCTCAGCCAGAAACCATCTTTGCTGAGGTTATTGCAGACCAGTACTTAACACCAAGTCCTGATAAGTATCCATTTTTTTTAGGATATAAAAGCGTAAGTTTATTTTATATCTTAAATGTGGGGTGGGGGGAGATGGGAAAGAGAAAGAGAAGAAAGGAGAGAGCAGGGAGATGGCCTGGTGTCCTGGTAATGTTGCCAGCCCCTGATGAGGACTGGCATGCCTCAGAGGGATTGTGCTTTGTGAAGGGTCTCTAAGGTCATCATTTTATTTAATTAAGTTCAGGGTATTCAATCACTCAGGAGCTTGTCCTCTGCAGGTGATTCAAGCTTGTTTTAAGAGCTTTTTTTTTTGGCTGGGGCTGGGCTTGAACCTGTTGCCTCCAGTATATAGGCCCAGCGCCCTACTCCTTTAAGCCACAGGCGCCGCTCTGTTTCAAGAGCTTTGAACCTCAAATATCTTTTTAGGAGTGATCATTAGTGTGTTGTGCTCCTGGCTCTTGGGCATGTAGACAGAGGAAGGGACAGCAAAGGCCTTTCTGTCCTGCATCCTGGAGGATAGGGCAATGTACCTAGGGATGAGGGCCTTGTTGCTCTCCTGAGGTGTAGGACTAATGTATTTTTGGTTCTTTTATATGAGATAGCTGGCCTTACTTAGTAGGTAATATTATTACATTACAATTTCAAGAAAGTGCTATATTTATAGACTATCAAAATACATAATAGACAGAATTACAGATGTTGTGGTGAAAATGGAATGGGGGCAAGAAGTCCCTCCCCCTTAGCATTTTCCTAACTTCTTAATTTCAAAAGGTCTGGGCATTTCTCACAACCTCTCTTCGTATCCACACACATTTATTATGACATTCTGGCCTTAGAATATAAGAGTGGCTGAAGAGGGACAGACTCAACACCTATCTAGCCTCCTTGGGTGTCCTTTGGAATGTGGTACTGTGGGATATTGGAGAGAGGAGAGGTATTCATGTGAGGCATCCACTTTCTGCAAAGCCAATTTTTTCTTTTTCTTTCTTTTTTTTTTTTTTTTTTTTTGTGACAGAGCCTCAAGGTGTCGCTCTGGGTAGAATGCTGTGGCATCATAGCTCACAACAACCTCAAACTCCTGGGCTTAAGCGAGTCTCCTGTCTCCACCTCCCAAGTAGCTGGGACTACAGGCGCCCACCACAATGCCCGGCTATTTTTTGGTTGCAGCCGTCATTGTTGTTTGGTGGGCCCGGGCTGACGCTTTAGCTGCTTGAATCACAGGCGCCGAGCCCAAGGCATCCACTTTCTAAATGACACCCTCAAAGAATAAGCATGTCCTCTTAAGCACTTCAGTTTTCCCTAACAGAGGCCTGTAAATGCTGGAGAGTACTCACTGCATCTGGCTGAGTTTATGCACAGTAACTGACATTTAAAGGGTACATACTATATATTGGGCACTTTTTGAAGCACTTCACATACAGTATTTATTTTTATTCATAAGTATTTAAATTGAAGAAGAGTTTAGCAAACAATTAACTCATTTACTCTTTGCTTATGTAGAGTACTTATCTTCAAATAAATGCCATTATTATAAACCCCATTTTTCAGATATGCAAATCAAAGCACAGAAAGGTAAAGAGTGCTAGCCAGTATTAGGCCTGCAGTTTGAACAGTAACAGCGTGGTTCCAGAGTTAAGGGTCTTTACTTCTGCACTATGTTATCTTATGACATACTGTAACTTATTTAGTCATCCCTAGGAGAGAGGTAATAGATCTCTATTTTACAAGTGATAAAAGTAAGGCCTAACGTGTTTAAGTATTTTATGTGAAATCACGCTACTGCTAATGGGAAAGAATATGAATTCAAATCCAGTTCAGAGTCCAGAGCCTGTCTGGATAGCAACGACTGAATTTTCAAGAGGTTGGCCAAGGTCACGCTGCTCCTGAGGGTGTAGCCTCATAACATACCTGGCTCTGTCACCCAAGTCTGTGTGTTCATAGTCTGATGAATATATAACAAATGTTAAATTGATCTAAATATTTTGGGAACCTATGTAAATAATTTTCTTTATTTATAGGTAATAAAATATTAGTGATAACTAGCATTTACCATGTTTTAGTTATTTCAGAATTAATGTACATGTATTTTCTCATTTATTAAGATAGCACATAGGTATTTCATTAAAATCAACCAATATATAGAAGAATCTTTAGAGAAAAGCAAAAATAATCAGAAATCCCACAGTCATAGATAACCATAGTTAACATTCTAGAGAAAGTCTTTATAGTCACCTTTCTCCACACATTTCATGCATGTCACATATGTGCAATCATATGATGTTAGGTAAATGGAATCACGTTATAGATACTATTTATAACATGCTTTTCTCCATTCATCCTTTAAGGCAAAATATTTACTTAAAGCTTAATGTTTATAAAACAATGTGCTTGAAATAAGGTTTTCTTTTAGAAACAGAGTCTCACTTTGTCGCCCTCAGTAGAGTGCTGTGGCGTCACAGCTCACAGCAACCTCCAACTCCTGGGCTTAGGCAATATTCTTGCTTCAGCCTCCCGAGTAGCTGGGACTATAGGCACCCGCTACAACGCCCAGCTATTTTTGTTGTTGTTGTTGCAGTTTGGCCAGGACTGGGCTCGAACTTGCCACCCTTGGTATGTGGGGCTGGCGCCCTACTCAGTGAGCCACAGGCACCACCCGAAACAAGGTTTTCTATGAACTTTCCTATTTTGATGACCAGAAGATCTGTCATTTTGTGGGTAATGAGTTGCATTTTATGGGTAATAAGTTGCAGGAAGACAGCATAGGCAAGGTTAGTCTGCAGTAACAAATTACCTCCTGCAACTCAGTGGCTTAAGGAAAAGAAGAAGAAAAGGAATTATGTCTTGCTTACAGAGCCCTCATCTCAATGAGGGACTTCTTGTCACTGAAGTAGGAGAAGGGAGCTGGAATATTGCACAAAGGATTTTCATGGCCTCAATGTAGAAGTTAAACAAAACAAGTTGTTCTTGGCCTTCTGACCTGACGTAGCCATGTGTCACCACCTGTATGTAAGACATACCGCCTTCTGTGTGTCCCAGGGAAGATCAGGAAATCAGGAATCAGCAATGGCTCCCACCTGAGAATTCTGCTGTGTGAATGCGTCATTGTTTATTTAACTAATGCTCTCTCCATGGATCCTACATATTTAAATAGTTAAACAGTTTCCTTTTTAGTAACGAGGCTTTGATGAACAACCTTCTGTGTGGATCATTTTCTCTGGTCCATTGAGTTCTCACTCTAAATTCCTGGAGGAAAAATAAATCAGTCAAGGCTATATTTAAATTTGAATATAGGTGTTTGACATGGACTGCTTATTTCAACTTTCCTAAGTTCTTCTGCTCAACATAGGGGCTTAAAGCCCAGAAACTACATTTCCCAGACTCTTTTTAGAGTGCCCTAACGAGAGGATTTCATGTGAGATGGAGAAGCCATTGTTCTCCGGCAGCAGCTGAGGGCTGATGAGAGTGAATTCAACTGCATCCGTGAAGTTCCCCATGCTTCCGGGCATCCTCATGAGATTACATACATTAGCACTGTAGCAGGGGGGGGTCATCAGAATCTCAGGTATCACCCATTTCATTGTCGCCAGGAGCTGAGGTATACCTGCTGATCTCCTCATAATCCTACAGGCCTGGAATTCCCCTGGGAGCCTTTCTGATCCATACCCCTCCAGACTCCCAGCTGTTGTGTAAACCTCAGTCTAAATACCCCATATCACTCCTTTGCTTCCCTGGCTTCTGTTCTTACTTGATTGCTGAAGCACCTATTGTCAAATTGTTTGGGGGGGGGGGGATTAGGTCCCAAAGAAACTCCCAACAACAGCAGTGCATCAGAAAGAGATGTCTTTACACATGTGAACTGGGTACTGCCAATATTTTTCAACTTCAGGAAAGTAATATTCAAAGAAAATGACTGGTGGTTTATATTTGAATATCTTGGATTCAAAATATTTCTTATGTTTTACTGGCCATGTTTTCTTCTTTTGTGAATTGTGTATTGATGTCTGTGGTTGTTATGCTTCCTCTTTAACTAACAAACTTAACTGCATCTTTCTTCCTCCATAGTACTTTTTATGTGACACTATTTTGCCCCTTTCATACTCTAAGGGCAGCCATTTGTTTTAGTATGTTAACTTTGGGGAAGGAAAATTGTATGCCTGTGAGTAGGTTACTAAGACACCAAGCAGGACTGTGGTTGGGGTATTTGTTCATCAAGAGAAAGATGGGACAAAGAAACCTGTTAGGAAGATTCCTTCTCTCTGCACTCAATAGGAAAAGCACTATTAAATATGAAGAGTATGTTAAAAAATAACTTAGGGTTTCCTAATGGTATTTGGTTACATTTTTACCTTTGTTGTCCCTTTTACCACCTGTCATGTTTTGGTCCAAGACTGTGGCTTATCGCATCCTGGGAGGAAAATAAGAAAATTTCTGCAGATAAAAGGGTTTAGAGGGAATAGGTTTAAGCTAAATTGCCTCTGGGACACTGGCAGAAAGACTCCCACCAGAACGTGTTATATATTTCTTTTGATTCTAGGAAAATAAAAAAGCAGCAGCAAAAGTGGATGTTAAGCAAAGAAAGTGAGGCAAAAAAATGCCAGTTAGCTATGGCCAAATGGTAATTACTCTCTGAGAATTATAATGGTTTGAGGGTAGTTTAGACCCAGAAATGGTAACAAGGATTTATAAAGCTATTGGATTGGCCTTGACTCTTGGAAAATTGGATTGAGATAGATCCTGAGATGAAATCCACACTTAATAGAAAAGTCCTGTGGTCATTTAACGATGGCTGCCATAGTTCTGGAAAGTGAAGGAAGAAATCGCAAACTTGTCATCCTCTGCTTTAGAATGTGACTCCCTGTTGGAGCAAAGAAAGGACTTTTTCTGAGATGAGATCAAATAAAGGCAAATGTAGCATATTATAATGCCCCAGGGAAAAACAACACTTTCTAATGGAACCTCTTCCCACCCCAAATTCCTGACATCTGCTTGAAGAACAGCAGTTGAAGATAAGAACAAAATTCTTTAAATTTATCTGACGTGGGAACTGACCGCACTATTTTCAATTCTTTATAGACCATAGACTCGTGTTTTGTGAGTTCATACACATGAGATCAGAAACGTAAGTCCTTTTTTGGAAACTTGCTTATTGCTGAAAGACATTAGTGAGTAATGGATGTAGGTTTTGTGGTGCATAAATTATGCCCTAATCACCAGCTAAATCCTTGGGGGAATTTCATTTATCCTTTTATGTCAGTTTTATACTGTTTATCATTTCCAGACATCTTAATAAAGAGCAAACTAGTATACTAATTCTTTAATTCATTTTACATATATTTTTAGTTCCTAATATGTACAAAAGTTATATTTGTTTGGGAAACAAGGGTGACCTAAATGGAAACCTAAACAATATAATCAGAAAATTGTAGAACTGTACAAAAATTGCCGATAATTAAGCCTGTAGAAATTCAATCAGGGCTTGTGTTCCCAGGAAATTCTTTTTTGGGGAGGAGTGGGGGGAGACAGAGTCATACTTTGTCACCCTTGGTAGAGTTCTGTGGTGTCATAGCTCACAGCAACCTCAAACTCTTGGGCTCAATTGATCTTCTTGCTTTAGCCTCCTGAATAGCTGGGACTACAGGCACCCACCACAAGGCATGGCTATTTTTTTAGAGACAAGGTCTCGTTCTGGCTCAGGCTGGTCTTGAACCTGTGAGCTCAGGCAATCCACCTGCCTCAGCAGTGCTAGGATTATAGGTGTGAGCCACTGTGCCCAGCCCTGCCCAGGAAATTCTTCACAATAGAAACAGAAATAAGACATGGATACAAATGATACAGAGAGAAATAAGAGAATATATTTTTCTATTTGGATTGTGATGGGGACAAGTGTGGCAAGATGAGAATGAATATGTTGTGTACCTGCTTGGCTGGAGAGAAGGATTACTTGGTAAGATACAGCGGAAGAATTGGGAGTGTTCATTTGCCTTTTGGCTAGTTTCAGATGTGTCCAGGACTAAATTGAGTGCACCTCCCTGTGGAGTGCCCAAACTGTTCTGATGCCCTAGAGCTAACTCCAGAGGGTTTGTTCTGATTAAAACATATTCCTACAGTTTGTCCTGCTCATGCTCCAGGATTTTCCCAGATCAGCATTTTTCAGATTGCTCTAGAATATAATATTAAATATTTTGTTTTAAGAAATTAATGCTAGCTATATTTTTTATCCTTCATTATAAAGAGGATTGAAAGAAAATATTAAACTATGCTGCCAACACTATACTATACTGCTATACTATAATACTAAATTGTATGTGTATCCATGTAGTTTTATTTTGATGTAACCATATAAAGAATGTCATGCAATTTTAGAAAGACCGCCTAATACTTGAATGCACAATGTTCAACTGTTTTATGGGTCACTTACCAACTGGAGAATCACATTAATGTGTGTTCCTTGTCAAGCGGTTGTTGGACTGTTATGTATCTTGTTTTAGGATGTAAATACATATTTGTGATAGTTAATGTTTATTGACCATTAAACATTTATAATTTATACTACACAAACTTGTTCCCATGCATCTGTGGCACGCAGGTCTTTTTACATGAATATCAAAATATAATTATTCTCAAACTGTTTTAAATTAAACTAGCTAAACAGTGGAATGCCACCAGAGTGAGGATAGTAAGCAGTATTTTAAAAATAGGAACTTGACTCTGTGAGTCTAATTAACCATTTCTGGTGCAGTCTTATTCAAGAATACCTAAGTATTATTTATCATGTTATTCTTCCTTTTGAAAATGTACCTAGTAACAAAATGTTCATACGATGTGTCAATTAATGTAAATTATATGAATAGACTTGAATAGGTAATGTAAAGTATATGAATAGACTTGATGTTACTCCTGATAAGAGAACATGACCTATCATTAGTTTTCCTCATGTTGAAAACTTAAATCACGCACAGTGGGTTGATTCATGGTTCCCTGAGATACATGTATACCTGGAATCTCTGAGTTTTGACTTATTTTGAAAAAGGGAGTCTGCAGATATAATTAAAAATCTTGAGGTGTGATTGGGCTGTATGTAGAGTGGTCCTTAAATCCAAAGATATGTGTCTTTATAAGAAAAAAGGAAGACAAAGACACACAAAGAAGTACATATGAAGACAGGTAGAATTCAAGTTATCCCCCAAAGCCAAGAACACCTAGGGTTGCTGGTAGCCACAGAAGTGCTAATAGAAAGAGGTGTGACACAGGTTCTGAGAGCTTCTGGAGGGAACAGAACCAACCCTGCTAAGATCTCAAGTTTGGACTCTGGCTCAGAACTGTGAGAGAATACATTTGTGTTGTTCAAAGCCACCGAGTTTGTGGTTATTTGTTATAGCAGCCCTCACCTATTGGTTCTTTTCTTCTTCCATGTCTTTCTTTCTTCCTTCCTTCTTTTTTCTTTCCTTGGATCCTGACTTCCTTTCTTTATTCCTTGTCTCATTTATTCACTCAACAAACCTTCAAGTGCTGATTATGTGATTAAACAGGGGCCTAGAGGAATTATAGCAATAAAAATAAAAAAAGATATAGTCTTAAAACATTTTGTTTTGCTACCTCTTTGCAGGGATATACAAGGTTTTTTTTTTTATTTTTTCCTTGTTGTGAATGCTCGTGGCCTCTTCTTCATTCACATCACCATCTGAACGCATTCCTGCCAAGAGCCACTTTATTATTATTATTTTTCTTAATTTATTTATTTTTATTGTTAAATCATAGCTGTGTACATTAGTGCAATCAAGGGGTACAATGTGCTGCTTTCATATACAATCTGAAGTATTCTCATCAAACTGTTCAGCGTAGGCTTCATGGCATTTTCTTGCCTATATACAGTATTATTATTTTTATTAAGTCATATATACATAGATTATGAATACATTTATACCTTTGTGAGATTCAATGTGTTGATTATTTGAACAAATTAGAGTGCTTATGTCCTACTAATTAACATAGCTTTCACCTCATTTACTTAATCACAGTATGAAGACATTTACGTTCAATACTTGATAGATTTGACTTGTACCCTTGCAATTAGCTCCATAGGTGTAGTCCCACCATTAAAAAAATATATCCAATGTACTCAGTACTTCTGTAAAACCAAATGCCACTTTAAATGTGAAAGCGAACTTATCTGGGTCGAATGTTGTACTGAAAGTCATGCTGGTTATCAGGACTGCTCTCGCTCCCACAGAAGGCACTGGTCAGACTTGGGAATGACCGCCTTGGTCTGCAGCCACCCCGTGCTCCCTGCTCTCTGGGCCCTGGGGATTTACCGTCCTCTACTCGGCCCCATGTTATGTTTTATCCCACCTCCTTTTTCCATCCTCACCAGAGTTCTCCTCCTCTAGTTCCTTAGCTCTCACGCTCTTTGAGGCTTCCTCCTCACCCAAATAAAGTCAAGACTTTTGCTATTGTTCGCAAGTACGAATGCTCTGGGCTCCCTCCCTACCACTCCTCTTCCGCCTCACTATGTCTTGATGTCCCTGAGTTTCCAGTTATGCTCCACCCTCGGTAACTTTGTACTGGTGTCTTCTCTGCCAGGAAGGTTCTTTGTAAGGCAATCATTTGGCTTACTTTCTTCATTTCAGGGAGAATTTTGACCAACCCATTCCCTGGGCTGCTTTATTCACACTTACTATTATCTGGGATTAAAGCATGTATCTCCTAGTCTGGTGACTGTCTCTTCACCTAGAATGTAGGACTTCATCGGCCGTTTTTACTCTTGCATTCTCAGCCCCCAGAGCTGCACGTGACACATAGTAACAGGCATTCAATACATATTCCTGAGAGAATGAAGAAAGCAAGTACAGGCCAGTAGGATGAGACAGAAGTTCTCATCTGTTGCTTCATCTTGGTAATATAGTTTCATTATAGCAGCATCTTTCTGGTGTTTTTTCCTCTTTAATACACATCATAACTAGCATTTATTGTGTGCAAAGCACTTGCAAAAACCATGTACCATTATGTTCAAAATAAGCCCCAATTTTATAGGTGAGGAAATTTTAATCCAGAAAGGCCAAGAGACTTAGCAACTAAGGTCAGACAACTTGTCAATGAAAGAGGTAGAATTCAAAACTAGGTTTTCAGATTTCAAATCTATGGCATTAAAAAACACAAAAAACAGAAAACAAAAACCAACACGACAATAAACAACAAATGGAACTGGACCTCATTATGCTAAGCAAAATGAGCCAGCCACAGAGAGACAAATATTACAAGTCTCAGTCATATGTGGGGCATAAAAATAGGGAGATTTTATGAAATAGAGATAGATTGGTGGTTACCAGAGGCTGGGAAGGGGGAAGGATGAAGGAGAAAAGAAGGATACAAATGGGTTTACTACCCCTTAACTGTACACTTAAATTACATATGTATACATTGTCATCTTTATTATGTTATATATTTATATATATACACACATACACACACATATATGCCTATATATAACCTCAATAAAAATAAATTTTAAAACCCAGCACCACAACAAAGAAAGAAAGAAGGAAGGAAGGAAAAAGAAAAGACAAGAAAAGAAGAAAAGCAAAATAGAAATCTCTATGACAACAGCCTTTCTCTAAAAGGGAAAACAGTTCCCATATGGCACAGATGGGGGCTAAGGGTGATAGTTCATATGCTAGTAGTCTAGTTAGCATGAAGTTCACCATACAGGGAGCTATTTATTCCTTCAACGTGTAAAGTGTATCCCAAATGGTCGGGCAGAAGTGGTTTGGCTTTCCAGGGGTGTTGATGTTACTGCATCTTCCATGGGCATATTCACAGCACTGTCGCACCATCTTGTCATGGCAACAGCAGCAGCAACACGAGGTAACCACAGCTGACATCCATCCACTGTCTGCCATATGCCAGATGATTTGCACCCTTCTCTTCTAATCCTTACAATCCATCTGAGATGTTACTTTCTGCATTTTAATGAGTAGGAAAACAGGGAAAACAGACTGAGAAAGATAGAGTAACCTTCCCAAAGTCACCATTATGAAATAACATTGCTAATACTTTAATCCCAGTCTGACTTCTACCCATCCTGCTAGGGTTTCTATCCTATAGAAACAGACTCAATACTGGTCTCTGTAGATGATGGCACAACACAAATATTCAAACAATTAATTCCTGACGACTACAGCTTTGTAGTCAATGGTATATACATACACATGCGTGTTTCATGTTTCATGATTATTTCTTAAAGTTTTTCTGAAAAGTATAATTTGAGGAGTTGTGCTGGAAAAAGGTGATGTTTGTGTCAATTGATAGATCAAAATTGTCCTACTTTTTCCCTCCTGATTGCAAATAAGATGTAGTCTTGTTGACTATGTACAGGTTTCAGAGAATGAATTTATTTTGGCCTATTATATCCATGGTTTAATAAAACATGTCCAGAAAAAGTTTTGATTTTTACAGTTACTGAAACTCTGCTCAAATCAGATAGGGGACTTAAGCCATTTATAATTAAATCTCCAGTTCTCTTAGTGAATCTTGACAACCTTAGGTGAGGCAGTGAAAAGTAATTCTTCGTTTTTGATGTGATAACCTTTGTAGAAATGGGAAAATGTATGATTAAATATAAGTTGTGAGCATTGCAAAGCAATTGGGGTCACAATGAGGTGTTGGGGCTGCAGTAATCTATACCTTTCTATTAGCATATTAGCAATACATGAGTATATTTATTTCATTCCACAAGCAAAGCAAAACATATTGAAGTTTGATCTGCTGCCTGAATCATGTTTTCAGAGCCCAGCTCATTACCACTGTTGAAGTCACCACCCATGCCCATCTTGAACATCAATGCATAGTTTATGTGAATGTCACATCCGAGAAAGACCAGGACGCTTTTCTTCCATCCTCTCTCCTTTGTCCTCACAACCCAAGTTGATCAAGGTCTTTCTTTATTTTTACTGACTGGTATAAAAATGTCCTCAATTTCATGGAAACATTTGAATGAGTTACAGAGGATCAAAATAAAATATTATGTATTAATTATGACTGTTGACCTCAACTTCCCATAATATGTTCCCGTAAAAATGTAATAAACCTTATTCTAAAATTTTAGCCTGGAGCTATGAAATGAAGTTGTTGAAATTAGATTAAGTTCTACCTGATTTTTGATGTTCTGCTTTCTTTTCCTCGCTTGGCTGGACTTGAATATAAGCTGCTTTTGTGTTACTGTAAGTACTCCCTGCAACTTAGGTACAAGGCATTTCAAACCAATGAGATCAAAACATGCTGAGCTGTTTGTGCTCCAATGGTAGTGAAGGCTGGTTCTGTTATGAAAGCTATGACTTTTTATTCAGTTCTCTGAGACCTTAGAAAAATCAGCTTACTCTTCTGAAGGTATGGCTTTAGGAAATGGAACCATTCAACTAGGCATATTTCCAGAAGCAAAAGTAAAAGACTTAGACCAGAGCTGTCCGATACAACTTTCTGCATGATGGAATATCTACTATCTGTGCTGTTCCAATAGAGTAGCCACCAACTACACATGCCTACTGATCACTCGTGATGTGGCTAGGGTGACTGAGGAACTAAACTTTTCATTTAATTTTTTATTTTTACTTAAGTTAAAATAGCTACTGTTAGGTACAGAGATAAACTGTTACTATTCCCATGAGCATGTATGTTCCAAGAATAGTCATTAGTAATTTTACACATAAATTAAGAGAAATGGTCAAATTCTGTTTTTGCAAATTAGGAAATATCATCACAGAGACATATCGTTGACAACCATGGGTATAGCTCTTTGCACAACTCTTGGAAAGTTCTGTTTATCCAGCTTGTCTTTATTTTGTTCTTGATTGGGGTGAAAGATGGGGAAAGTGTGAGCATATAATAGGCCATGTGAGTGTAATTTCTAGGCTACTAGGGCAATTTGCTGTGAAAAACTCCCCTGGACTGAAATTTACTTGCATCTGAAGGTTTTTAATCAATATGCTACACACTTAACTGATTTTGGAATCCTTTCCTATCACAATTATGTTCTCTGACTTACCACAGCAAGTCTTTCACAGAAAATGAGTAAATAACCTTCTCAAGGTTACAGGTTTTGTGTTTTTTGCTTGTTTTTGTTTGTTTGTTTTAAAGATTGCTGTTTGGAATCTTAGAAATTCTGTGTTAGTCATTAGGACGCTTACCCAGGGATTTCTGGTTTATCCACTTCTGGTTAAGTTGTATTTTTAAGCCCTATTGTAGTTAGATGGAACCATGTGACCATTCTGGCCATTGAGTTATGAGAAGAGGCTCCTGCAGCTTCTTCATGCCACTTTCAGGTCGAGCATTTAGGAGCTAATTCAGGACACTGTAGAGTCCTCTTTTTCTTCTAGCACAGCAACTGGCAATTTTTGCAATGGTTCCTGCTCCATCTTGGATAACCAAGACGAAGTGAGACATCCTAGCCCCAGCGATGGACGTATAACATGAAAAAGAAACAAATCTATAAAATTTCAAGTCAGCAGATTGATACACATCTACATGGGGAGCTAAAGTAGATAGAAGATAGGAGAAGCAGGTCACAACAACAGAACTTGGAGAGAGATGAATTATATGAAATTGAATTCAACTGATCTCATGTTTGTCAGTAACCCGCATTGCACTGCACAAGGACATAAAGAAAGTTTGGAAAACTATTGTGAATCAGGCAATTTGCATGAAAATGCTTTCTAAATGATTATTAGTGCAACTTTTATTTGAACAGTGAACAAAGGTGCTGAGTGTCAATGCTGGGGCCTAATGCCTTCAGAATAAATTGTTCCCGTGTTAATGGGCCATGTAGAGACCGCGCTGGTCGGTGACCAAGACCAATTGAAGAGAAGCTACTGCATCAGCTAAGTTGCGTTTTGATGAGCATTTCTTAATTTTGAAAAGAAACCTGGACAACTGAGAGAAGAAAAATGACTAAAGGTAGGATGTTGGAAAAAACATATACTTAATTTCATATAATTCCTATTCCTCAGCCTGAAATATAAGCTTAACATTTGTGAAACAATTCTCATACTGCAAAATCTAATAGACTCTAAGGCATATATGATGATAAAATCAGGTTCTATTCATATTAAACCCTAGTTTCATTAATATGACCTCTTAAAGAAATCCCATCAATTTTTCTTTTTAGTAAGAGAACTCATAAAAATCCTTCTGTATTACATCGAATGCTTTAGATCCAATATGCTCATAGTGATTAATTAGTATCAATAATGCTCATTAATAATAATTAATTCCTAATAGTAATCATAGCACCATTACTAGTGGTGCCAATTATAATAACAACAATAATGATAATAATTATTAATACCTTCCATGTTTTTGCTCTTTTTATTTCTGTGGCACTGTAGTAAATATTGCATATGAAGTACAATATTCAATCCTAAAAGCAGTCTTATTTCTATTGTAAAGAAAAGTAAATAATCTTTAAAAGTTTGGAGAAATTGCTGCAGGCCCCATTACTACCAAGTAGCAGAACTCATATCTGAAGTTGGGGCTTTATGGATCCGATGCAATATACCACTTTTTATGTCTAAGGTTAAAAACTAAATACAATACCTTGATTGTATTTAGTTAAGCTTTTCACATGAGGGGATCACAAATTAAAATAATTGAGAATCTAATTTTAAAGAAAATATTTCATTTTGGTAGCTTATGGTTAGATGAATTTTCCAATGACCCATTATCATGAACATGTTTATTTATAATGCTGAAAGAAAATATGAAGTTTAAAATAAAAATTATAAACATATGTTATGCAATATATATATTTAACAACAGGGAATGCCACAGCCACTGTTTAATATGTGTTCATACATGCAGCCTCTGACCAGGGGTAGGCTTACCCGGGAATTTCTACTTCTTTGCAAGTCTTTCTGGATTGGTTACTACTACTGTGTTAGTAGACAGGTAAGCTGCTTACTTGTATGCATCTGGGCAATTGTGAGACCTGGAGAAAGTTCCTGTTCCTTCTGGGACCTCATTTTAATTCATTTATAAAACGCAGAGTGGGTTTACTCTAAGAATATTCCAGTGTTAATATTCTCTTTTGTCTCTCCCTTACATCCTGATGTCATAAAACTACTATTTAACTGATTGCTGGATTTGTGAATGTGCCAACCAAGACTTTTCCTGCAGTACCAATTTACAGGGAAATGTGGTGGATTTATATTGTGTTGATTGAGCTAATCTGGAAATGCTGTTCCCAGAATTCCCTTCCACGCACAGCTCCAGGCTGAAGGGAGCCACAAAAATGTTTGGTACAAGATTAGAGAGGCAGAAGTGCAGTAACAGCAGTATTCCTCATAGGTCCAGAAGGCCGATGCCAATGGGATATGCTCTTACAGCTCACACATGTGGTCTTTGCTGGCTCACCTTGGGGGTCATGTGGTATCTCCAGACAGACAGTCTGAGGTAGATTCTCATCCACTCCCATGAGATCCAATCCATTCCATCTGGGTTCCTGTTGAGCTGGCTGTTCCCATTTCCAACTGTCAGACTTGGCTGGGCTGATTTCCCCAGCTTCAGATGCCATAGTTCAATAGATTCTCTATCCCACAATTGCCTAAGATCAAATACATATAATTAATCCTCTATTGTATATATCTCCCAATGGTTCTGCTTCTCTGATCTAATTCCGACTGGTATAGGTTGCTAAAACAGCTCAGGGAAGGGAATTGGATGGATAAAATTGAACCTAGTAGAATTCTTATCAAGGAAATTAATAGATATGATTGGAAAGAAATTTTGTCAATCCATTTAGGGGCTGTCTAATGGGAAAACTGAGCTAACAGGTTATATTTAACTAAGTTGCCTTTTAAAAAAGGGAGTGTGGCTCAGGTCAGGCCTTTTAGTTTTCTTCTGAATGGGGATGCAAGTTAGAGGGTCAGAACTAAATTGGTTGTGACCTCCTTTCCTCATGCCGAGCTCAGAATCTTCTCCAAACACATACCTAAACCTATTTTAGGAGTATTGCCTTGAAGGGCTTCCAAATTATTAGGTTACCTGAGGTAACATCATGTCTTGATGTGGCTCTGAAAGCTACATGCAATTTCTACTCTGCCAATGCCTTAAACTCTGCAATGACTTCAAAAATGGTACTCTTTGCAACCATTAACAAATAGAATTTCTGTCTGCTTTTGGAGTATTAGAATGAGCAAGTCAGCTGTATGCTCCAATACACCAGCTTCTAGCACCTTCTATCATTTCAGACAAATAATAAGTTTTTTCCGTAGTTCATTAGGGTACATTTGGGACTTTCTGTACAAACAATATTTTGCTTCTTGGTTTGAGTGAATCTTCAAAAGTTTCACATTCCCAGAAAATAATGCAGGAATTGAAGCCTCAGGCATTTCTAATTGCATCGTACTGTCTAATTCAATTAGTACTTTTGTTCTGTCACAGATTGAGTATAAAAGAAGTTTTGAAAGATTGTGGAGGAGGAACATTCACAAATTTAACCTTAATATCACACATTAAAAATAAACATAATGATGGTGAATCATGACAGAAATTTGGGCACTCATTTTTTGTGTGTGTGTGAGACTTAAGGAGCAGGGGCGAATGACATTAAAGACATATAGGATAATCTTGCACACTGAACAAACATTATTCAGCGGTAGAAATTGTCTTTTGCCTTAAAAGTTGCAGGGACTTCTCTTTTCTCATTCTTCTGTTTTCTACAGTCCTTGTTATTAATAGGTTAAGTGGACCTGCATAAGCAGCTCCATCAGCTCATCTGTCAAATGTGGATGAAAACATAGAAAGGTTTGAAAACCAAGGCATGGTTTGCTGCCATGATTAGGCATGTTATTTAATGCCAATAATACATTTTATTTTTGTCTAGGATTTGGCACATTTTTACATCACTTTTGCATCTGTTGTCTGTGTGATAGTTAATTTTGGGGTCAAATTGGCAAGGGTATGGTGCTTGGCTATTTGGTCAAGTGGTAATTTAGATGCTGCTGGGAAAGTATTTATAAAATGTGATTAACACGTAAATAAGTAGACTTTAAACATCTTCGTAATATGGGTGTCCCTCAACCAATCAGGTGAAGATCCTAAGATTAGAAATTGAGGTCCCTCAGAAAGAAAGGAATTTTGTGTCCTGACTGCCTTTGGCTTCTAGGATGCAAGATCAACTTTTTCTAGAATTTTCAAGCTTCCATCCTGCTCTACAGATTTTGTATTTACCAGCCCCCACAATTTGTGAGCCAGTTCCTTAAAATAAATCTACCCAGATCTATATTTGTATCATCTATATGTGTACCTCTCTCTGCCTCTCTCTCATCCTCCACCTCCATCTCTATTTATTCCAATTTATCCATCATTTATCTGGTATGGGTTCTGTTTCTCTGGAGAACCATGAGTCTTTGTTGTTGTTGTTGCTTTTGTGGTATTTGTTTTTTAAATTGTTGGGGATTCATTGAGGGTATAACATGTGTCACAAACTGGAACCCCACCCCCTCCCTCCTTCCCTCTCTCTGCTCTTCCTTTTCCCTGCCCCCTTCCCTCCCTCTCTCTCTCTGCTCTCCCTTTTCCTTACCCCCAATAGTATCATTAATTGTCATTAATTGTCCTCAAATCAAGATTGAATACATAGGATTCATGCTTTTCCTTTCTTGTGATGCTTTACTAAGAATAGTGTGTTCCACTTCCTTCCAGGTTAATACAAATACTGTGATGTCTCCATTTTTTAAATGGCTGAATAGTATTCCTTGATGTACATGTACCACAGCTTATTAATCCATTCCTGGGTTGGGGGGTATTTAGGCTGTTGCCACATTTTGGCAATTGTAAATTGAGCTGAGATAAACAATCTAGTGCAAGTGTCCTTATGATAAAAGGCTTTTTTTTTCCTTTCGGATAGATGCCCAATAATGGGATTGCAGGATCAAACATGAGGTCTAGCTTGAGTTCTTTGAGGTTTGTCCGTACTTCCTTCCAAAAAGATTGTATTAATTTGCAGTCCCACCAGCAGTGTAGAAGTTTTCCTTTCTCTCCACATCCACACCAGCATCAGCAGTTTTGAGATTTTGTGATGTGGGCCGTTCTCGCTGGGGTTAGATGGTATCTCAGGGTGGTTTTGATTTGCATTTCTCTGATAATCAAGGATGTTGAGCATTTTTTCATATGTTTGCTAGCCATTTGTCTGTCTTCTTGAGAGAAGATTCTGTTCATCTCTCTTCCTCATTGATATATGGGATTATTGGCTTTTTTCATGTAGATTAATTTAAGTTTTCTATAAATCCTAGTTATTAAGCATTTGTCTATTCAAAATATGCAAATATCCTTTCCCAATGTGTAGATTGTTTGCTTTGGTTGTGGTCTCCTTAGCTGTACAGAAGCTTTTCAGTTTCATTAAGTCCCATTTGTTTATTTTGGTTGTTATGCAATTGCCAGAACCCTGACTCTTGAACTCACTTAACACCACTTAGTCCAAGAGATGGGTAAGAACATGGCTTTTGGAGTAAAAAAACTAGCTGCTACAAGTTGAGTTCTAGAGTTGCAATTTATTAACTTCCAGACCTCTGAGAATTTCTTTTTTGTGAACTTCTCTAATCTTTATTTCTTAACAGCTATGAAATAGGAATAATTTAAAATAACATTTATTGGATTTTCGCTGCATGCTGGACACTGTCAAACACTTCACACAGATTATTTGATCTTCACAACAATCCTATTATGCTAAGAGTAAAGTGATGGAGATAAAGACATTTGCATCTTATCCAGTCACTCTGTCCTCCATGAAGAACTGATGGGGGCCGTAGCAACCCTGCTGGCAAATGTGCACACATGTGAAGAGCAGGTGGTGGCTCTGTCGCCAGCGAATCAGACCCTGGCCTTTCAGTGTGTGCCACTCTAGAGGTTTGGGATTTGATGGCTTCTCCTGACCTAGATCCAAATTCTAGCATTTACTCAAAGATTTACCTGAGCATATTAAACAATCTCACCAGCCACTGATGCACAAATGGCAAATTAAACTCCATCCCTTCTCTCTGAAGCCCTAGTTCAGACTGCAGAATTCTCATAAATTAGCTAAAAGACCAGCTCTGCTCACCTGTGGGACTGAAGATGCTCCAGCTGTGTTTCTGTCTAAAAACATTACTTTTTGACAATGCATATAGACAAATCCCAAACCACAACAATAACTGTTCATAGTTTCTCTGAATGTGAACATAAATATTTTAGAGATTGCCCCCCATTTCCTATGACTATGGCTGAACCCACCTCTCTTGTTTTCAAAGAAGTAAGAATAGTTAGACCTCCCATAGCCTAGTCCAGGAAGCTGAGCTTCTTTCTTTTCTCCTAGTATTCCCAGATCCTAAGTGGTTTCAATAGAAATTTTACAGATATCTCTGTAAGAGTGAGCATCATGCCATCATATTGATATAATCATGCTTGTTTTGTTTTCTTGCTTTCTTTCTTTTTATTTATTATTATTATTATTATTATTATTATTTTTGCAGTTTTGGGCTGGTTCCAAAATATCAATGAATCAAAAAGTTTGGTTTTGAAAAATTCAACAAAATTGATAAACCTTTGGCCAACCTAACCAAAAATAGAAAATTAAAGTTCATAGTATTATTAATCAGAAATGACAAAGGCAAAATAACAATAGACACCTCAGAAATTAAAAAAATCCTTAATGAATACTACAAAAAAACTTTATTCTCAGAAACATGAAAATCTGAAAGAAATCGACCAATACTTGGAAGCACACCAACTTCTTAGACTTAATTAGAAAGAATTGGAAATGCTGAACAGACCTATATCAAGTACTGAAAGAGAATCAACTATACAAAATCTGCCCCAAAAGAAAAGTCCAGGGCCAGATGGCTTCACATCAGAATTCTACCAAACCTTTAAAGAGGAATTAGTACCTATATTACTTAACTTTTTCCAAAACATCAAAAAAAGAAGGAATACTTGCCAACACATTCTATGAAGCAAATATCACCCTGATCCCCAAACCAGGAAAAGACTCAACAAGAAAAGAAAACTATCGACCAATATCTTTAATGAACATAGATGCAAAAATATTCAATAAAATCCTAGTGGGCGGCACCTGTGGCTCAAAGCAGTAGGGCGCTGGCCCCGTATGGAGGTGGCGGGTTCAAGGCCAGCCCCGGCCAACACACAAAAAAAACTGCAAACAAACAAACAAACAAACAAACAAACAAACAAAAAAACCTTTGGGTGGTGCCTGTGGCTCAAAGGAGTAGGGCACCAGCTCCATATACTGGAGGTGGCAGGTTCAAACCCAGCCCCAGCCAAAAACTGCAAAAAAAAAAAAAAAAAAAAAAAAAAAAAAAAAAATCCTAGCAAACAGAATCCAGCAACATATCAAAGGAATTATACACCATAACCAAGTGGGTTTTATCCCAGGGTCTCAAGGTTGGTTCAATATATGTAAATCTATAAATATAATACATCATATAAACAACCTAAAAAGCAAAGACCATATCATTCTCTCATTAGATGCAGAAAAAGCTTTTGACAATATCCTGCATCCTTTCATGATCAGAACACTTGCTGGAACATATTCTTCTTAGTAAAGTATCTCAAGAATGGAAGAAAAAGTATCCAATATACTCAGCCCTACTATGAAACTAATTTATGGCTTTCATATGAAAGCTATAATCCAGTTATGACCTAAGAATATGGGGAAGGGGGGAGTGAGGGGGAAGGATAGGCAGAGGGAGGGTGATTGGTGGGATTACACCTGCGGTGTATCTTACAAGGGTACATGTGAAACTTAGTAAATATAGAATATAAATGTCTTAACACAGTGACTAAGAAAATGCCAAGAAGGCTATGTTAACCAGTGTGATGAAAATGTGTCAAACTGCTTATAAAACCAGTGTATGGTGCCCCATGATTGCATTAATGTACACAGCTATGGTTTAATATTAATAAAAAAAAAAAGAGAGATATGGCTGCAAGCAATTGAGATATGTGACAAGTCTAAGGTACACCCAGATTCAAATTAATAATTTTATATTGATAGATGTTGAAATGATATCTTAGAGTTAAATAAAATATGCTATTAAAATAATTTCTCTTTTTACCTTTTGAAATGACTCCTAGAAAATTTTAAATTACATACATGACTCACTTTGTATTTCTTTTGGACAGTGCTATTCTAGAGTTTATTAGGAGGTGATAGGAACTACAGGAAAAAAAGAAGAGATCATGAAAAAGAAGAGCCTAAGGATGGAGTGGGAAGTGGGGGTCCATTGTAAATACAGTAGTTAAGGTAAAGCTCACTGAGAAAGGAACAGACTTGAAGGTGAGGGAACCAGCCACACTTCTGTGTGGAAGAGTGCTCCAGGAAGAGAAGACAGCCTGTACAAAGGCCCTGGGGCAACAGCATGCCTACTGCATTTGAGGAACAGTGAACCCAGTGTGGTTGGCACTGAGTGATCAAGGTGGGGGTGGGGGTGTCAGAAGTCACTGAATACTCAGGGAGGGTGGTGCAGGCCTTTTAAGGCTATTTGGCTTTTTCTCCAAGTAAAAAAGTCTCTGGAAGGTTTTAAGCCAAAAGGTGGCATGATTTGGCTCACATTTTAACACCCTCACACTCTGGAGCTGTGTGAGAGTCAACCAAAAGGGAGGCCAGAGGAGATTCCAGGAGGCCAGTTTAGAAGCTATGGCAAAAATCCAGGTGGGATGACAAGAGCACCCACCTCCCAGGCTGTTGTGTGGATTCAGCATTAACCAGTGTAGGAGCTGGCACCCATTATGTGATTGGGAAAGGAGCATTTTCTAGACCAAAAGTTCCTTGAAGGCAAAGACCTTGCCTTGAGTCCCTCAGCACGGGTAGAGGCCAAAGTGCCTGCACTGCCAGTCACCAAGGTGTCTCCTCACCCTCAGGGCATCTGCCCTGGAGGACTGCAATAGCTTTCTACTGGCCTCTCTGCCTCCCACACTGCTGCCAGGCACTCATGGAAAAGCATGTCTGACTGGGCCACTCCCTGTTTAAAGCCCTTCAGCTGCCACTCATCCCTGACAGGCTTACACTCTTGGCACAGAGCTGGAGACTCCCTCCAGCTAACCTCTGACTATCTCTCCAGCCTCACCCCCTCACCCTATCCCTTCTGCCTGAGGTGCCCCAACCCCTCCCCCCCCCACCCTATTCAGCTTATCTTCTACGCATCATTTGAGGGGCAGCCTAGGTGCCAAAATGTCATGGCAAGATCTCTCCCTGCAGCCACCACCCCCAATACAATCCCCCACCCACCAGCTACATCAGATGCCCCAGCACATTTCATGTACTTTTCTATTCATGGATTTATAGTTCTGTGTCTCCCCACCCACTCACCCTCACCGGATCCTTGAGGAGTGGAATTGTATCTTATTCATAACAGAATCCTGTGCCACAGCATAATAGCTGGCCCAATATTTATTCGAACCATATTTATGGTTTGCAAGAATAAATGAAAGGCTAGGGGAAATGGATTTGGAAGCACTGCTTTTCAGTGCCAAAGATCCAGACAGGGTCCACCTTCCCCAGGACCAGGAAAAGAAGAGAAAGCATATGCAGCAAGATGAGGCAGGGAGTCTCACCAGTGGTAATCAGACCTGTGGGTCTACCTTTCAGAGGCTCTGGGACCTCCAAGACTCACTAAGTTACATCCTGGGGTCCAGCAGCATCTGCTTTCCACTCCCAGTCTGTTGTGTAGCCAACAAGACCCCCATAGCAAAGCACAGCCCTCTCCTATCTCCTAGGCAGCAAGCTTGGAGGCATGGCTAATCCTTCCTTGACCAAGGGACAGGGGCCTGGATCACCTAATTCCTGAAGGCAGCACTTCCCATTGCAAGGGCACTTGGCTGCTATCTAAGGAGCTGTTTGCCCCTCCACCCATTCCCAGAGCCCCCCAAAGACCAGTCCAGCCAGAATGGAAGAACTTTGCCCCAAGGAGATAGTTCATCCCATATTCTATACATCAGACGCCCCTTCCCCAGACTTTAGACAAATGCCATGTTCCCCAAGAGAGGTGGGAAAGGGGGCAGGAGGAAGTCTGGAACAAGGATTCAATGGAGAAGGAGAAACCAAGAGGAGTTTTGAGATCAGAATTAAAATCTTTAATACAAAATGCTTTTTTAAGATATATCTGTATTTCTTTGTTGCTGTTTAAAAATAAATATGTACTACGGAATATCTCGAAAAACTGCACTAGAGACAAAGACGTGATGTTAATATCTTTCCCCCCCCACAATTATTACGGATAAACAGTAGCACCAATAAATAAATGATAACAAATATTAAAATTAAAAAAGGAGCGAGATTTAGTATGTAGATTTCTCTATTTTTCTTGTTTTGCTTTTACATATAAAAAACAGAATAGCAATGTCTATTTCATCAGAATCACATATATACATAAACATATATATATATATACACAAACACAAGTTGCCAAATATATATATAGTATGTAGATGTATACTGAAATCTTATTTCAGAGGAATGTGTGGTGGGGAGCCAGGGGAAAGGGGAGGGCAGAGCTGAGTGTTAGCAAAATTAAATATCTGTTCAGGACAAGCTAGTGACTATCACCGATCAGGGAGAAAGGGATTGGAAACATGATTTTTATACATAAAAACCAATACAAATAAGAGAGCGCAAGAGAGAACAAGAGATACATTTCATAAATAGTTGAAATTAAATATTAACCAAGAATACTGAAAAAACCTAGTCTTTAATTAAATTAACTGTTTTAATTTCTAATTAAAAAGGGATATTAAATAAGTACCGTATACACGTATAAAACACTTTCTCTTTTCTCTGCCACCACAGCGGGCACATGGATCCTGCCCTGTCTCTCTGTGCCTCAGGAAGGGAAGGGTTGTGGGATGGAGGAGGATTAACCACTCACACACACAGCTAGGTCTCCTAGGCGGGGGGTGGGGGGGACAGAACTAGTGGTTTCAATGGTCTGAGGACATTAGGTCCCCCTGGGCTATACCCCAGGAAGGGGAGAAGTAAGTGGACCAGGTTTGGGTCCAGGAGGAGCTGTCTCCAGGCTGCTTCTTCCACCAACATCTCTCTTCTCTTTGCCAGGATATCTGTCAGTGGCCTCTTGGGCATCTAGGAAGTGGGTGAGAGTAGAGGAATGCCAGGCAGGCTCCTGAATCTTCCAGACAATGCCCCTAGGGGCAAGATGCCCACACAACATGTGGAGAGGATCTCCAAATCACAGCAATGTCCTGAAGCTCCCCAAACTCCTAGTCAGAGCCAGCATCGTCACTGTACCTGTCACACGTCTTTCTGTCCATTTGACTGAGGGTAGAGGCGTGGGGCCAGGGCTGGGTTTGTCGGTGTTCTCAAAAGTGGGTCATATTTGCCCCCATGCCCTGGCCTTGTACATTCCCAGACAGGGGAGAGGACTCTGGTCCCCCCTAAGAAGGACCAAAAAAGCTTGTGTCAGAGTCTTTTGTCCCATCTTCTTCCCTGTCAGGATCTGGGTGGTGACATTCTCCTCCCAACTCAAGTCCACAGCAGTCAAATACATCCAGTGAAGACACCAATAACATTAGCACTGTTAATTTAAAAAAAGAATATATATATTTTATATATATAAAATATATATATTTATTTTTATATATATTATATATATATATATATATAACGTATGTATGTGGGTGGGTGTGTCTACAGGAATCCCAGAAATAAAACTCTCTAATCTTCCGGGCTCGGTGATTTAGCAGCAAGAAAAATAAAATGGCGAATCCAATTCCAAGAGGGACCGTGCTTGGTCACCCGCCCGGGAATGCTTCTGCCGGAGTCTCGCCCTCCGGACCCAAAGTGCTCTGCGCAGAGTGTGTCCTCTTCCTTCATTTCAGGTTGCTGGATTAAGGACTGTCTTGTCGATGGTGATGGTGGTGTGGTGGCGGCAGCGTGGCTTTAGATCGGTCATTCTGTATCAGTCTTTCCTGGTGAGACATCTGGTTCCTGAAACCCTGAGGGAGGCTCCTTCCTCTCACCCAGCTCACCGTCTTGGCTTGTCACATCTAAGGGAAATGGAAAATAGGGGCTGTGGTGAGGGCCAAGTGAGAAGGCCAGGCCGTGAGGCAGGCAGCCTCCCATGAGAGCAGAGAAGACAAGGAAGGTGCCATCTTGCGATAGAAAGCCACAGCATGAGGAACAGCCCAGCCCCTGCCCCTGGGAGGCCCCAGTCTGAACAGTGGCTATGCTCAGGGGCTCCCAGTCTGCCCTTAGAGCCTGCAATCTACTCGAGACAAGACAAAGACATGGGGACACTTTACAAAGCAACAAACGAACAAGTACCAAAGAACCGTCCCTACTTGACATTCTAACAGCTGATAGGTGACCAGAGTTGGATAAAGTGAATCAGAAGAGGACCCCTGCAGAGGAGGATTTTCAGTTCAGTCTCTGTGGGGCCGGTACGAGGAAGAGAGTGGGTAGAGAGTCCCGGAGAGCACGCTGAGCCGGGGAAACGGCCAGCGGAAGGGAGGGCCTGACCTGGGGACCCGAGGCTTCCGAGGGAGTGGAGCAGGAGGGGCCTGGGGCCCTGGGCAGGTGACGGAACATCTCCATTCCCCATGCCCACCTCCTGGCCTTGGCTGGAGGCTTCATCTCTCTCGAGCTGGTTGGTAGTTGCAGGCCCAGGTACCAGGCTGCCTTTCCCTTCTAACATGCTGTTTAAGTTGGGTGAGGAGAAACAATTTTTGTGGTTTCACTACTCCTGTTGAAGCAAAATGGACCTCCCAGAACTTTCTCGTCATGTCCCTGCCCCTGGGCTGATTGTCTTGTACCCTCTGCACCATGAAGAAGAGGCAGAATAGGTCTGGCCTGGGAATGGGGTTCCTAAGACTCTAATTTCAGAAACTAAAATTCCAGATACAGTCAGGTTGGAAGTTGGGTTAGAGTACCTTCAGTTAGCTCCCAGGTCACTTTGCACACTACCCCCATCCCAGACAGTCTCTCTGCAGAATAATTACCACAGACATGAAACCCTAAAATAGCAAGTCCCTTATCTTCCCCAAGGCCCCTTGGGGAATTGGGACCTCCCTCATATAACCCTGGAATTAGGCAGAGATCCCGCCCTTCAACACTAATATATACTCCCTTAGCACTATACATAATACCAAGACAGACAGAACCCATTCAGAGCATGGTTCCAGTGTCCCCTGGATACTCACAAGCACAAGAACATTGGGGTGGGGGGGTGTCAAAGAGATGCTCCAAGGACTTTGTTAGTGGAGCATCTACTAACTTGGGGGTACCTGGCCCTACCTGAGGAATCCCTATAAAAATTCCTACACCCTGGGTGAAGTTCTCTCTGGTCCAAAAGTTCCCCCTCACTTTAAGCAAAGGCCAGGTTGGTATAAAGAATGCCAGAAGAGGCATCCAAAAATTAACCTGCCACCTGTCATAGCCCTCTGCTCCCCTGAACTCAGTCAGGTATTCATTCGTGTACTTGACATTTCCTTGGTCCCCATCATGATCAAGGGACAGAGGTACAGACACTTGGGGTCACCAAGGTAAATAAACTAACCTCAAGAACAGCCTCCTCCTTCCACTCATGGGGAGGGGGGGGACATTTGAAAACATACATGTTGCTTGGGGCTAGCATTCTGACTGGTGGAAGATTAAAGGTATCTAGTGTTCTCAGATGCTATATCTCCTTCAATGTGTAGGAAGAATTACCCCATCCTAAACCAACAGCCAGAGTCCTTGCCCTCAAAGAGCCCCAGCCTGAGGGGGACACACAGCCTGTCCTCAGGGAGCCCCAGCCTGAGGGGCCAAATGGTCCTATCCTCAGGGAACCCCAGTCTGAGGGAGAGACAAAGCCCTGTCCTCAGGGAGCCCCACTCTGAGGGGAGACACAGCCCTGTCCTCAGGGAGCCCCAGTCTGAGGAGACAAGAAGCCCAGATGTGTAGACTTCAGAGAGCAGTGGCAAGGTCCATTGGGAATGTTTGTTTTTTGTAGACATTGTTCCACGCCTGCAGGACTCTCGGTTTCTCAGTATTAGTACCAGAGGTAGTAACAGCATCAGGACCAACAGCCACTACGAGTAGCAGGACCACAGGACACAACACACAGCTTGCGTCCACACCACCACATTAAGCCACACCAGCCTACCCACTCAGACCACCGGAGCAACCTCTGAACAGCCCCCCAGGCTGGACCAGTGCCCACAGCCCACTTCAGGTGCCTTATAAGCAGAAAAGTAGCAGTCACCAGCAGCTAGAAGCCAAGCAAGCAGCTGGCCCTCTCAGGCGTGCGCGCTCTCTCTTTCTCTCTCTCTCTTTCTTTCTCTCCCCATCTCAGCATGATACCCCTCTCTGACTTGCTTGCCCTCTGGGAACCAACCTGCAAGTACGTTCGTTTAACTCAAGTTGCCTCGCCTTGCAACGCGAGTCTGTGTTTTTGCAGGAACATTTACACGTCTGCGGATCTTGTATAAACAAATGCCTTCTCCGCTCTGAGCAAGGCTCACAGGGACTGCAAAAAGGCAAAAGGAAAGACATCTAAGCTAGAGCATCAGCAGAGAGAGAGAAAAAAACACCCATGCAATACCCCCTAACACATCCACAGCTGCATCCCCACCCGGCTCATCAGCCCCACACCCTTCCAAGCCCTGGAAGGATCTGAGCACTACAGCAGAAGACAGAGAGCGCGCGGAAAGAGGCAGCACTGGCTAGATGCCTGCCCACAGGAAGAGGCGGGCACAGACAGGCAGAGAGTGCAGGGATAGGCTGCCGTAAGGGGCAGTGCTGTGTCCTAAGGAGATAAGGAGATGAGTCTCTGGCCACAGAGACTCGGCCCAACTGCTGCTGCCCATAAATGAGCACACCTTGACTCTTCACCTGCTGGGGACGACATTTAGGGGCCACTGAGATCGCCAGGGATCGTCAGGATTTATACCATGTGCAAGGGCTTATGCCCAGTTGCGTCTACCAAAGGTAGGCTAATGAAGGTGCACAATGGCAGCTAAGTCCAGAGGCAATGTCCACGGGCCAGGCTACTGGTGGCCAAAGGGCCCTGGACGGTCACAGCCTCCAACCCAGAAGAGGCCTCTCTACAGGGAGGCTTCTGTGGATGCCCTGTGTTGGGCTCAAATAGGGGTTCCTCTCCAGAGGCCCCAAGTCCATGAGGAGCCAAGCCACTTCCTCCAGATGAAGTGGGCCTGTCACACATTGTTTGACCATACCCAAGCTCCTCCTTCAGCTGAAAACAAGCTGCCGCTGGTCATTCATAACCCTCCCTCATGCCATGCCTGCCCTCCCCACCTCAGCTTCCAGACAAGTGTAGAAGCCTAGAGCAGTGAAAACCAGTTAGGTGAACAGGCACCACTGCCTGGCACCCGTGCCAACATGGGGCCGCCACCAATGCCCAGTGGGTGAGAGAAAGTCGGTGCCCAGGCAAGCCAGAGTCCCCTCCCTGAATCCAGGCCAACTAGGCCTCCCACCCACCCAACCTCAACCCTGGACCAGCAATGCCACCACCAAATGTACCAGTTGGTGCCAATTAGTGGAGTGAGAGTGAGAGAGAGACATGGGCCAGAAGGGAAAATTGAGAGCCAGGAATGATCCAGGGAGGAAAGCAGGGTTATGGGGTACAGCAGGCAGGGGTTTGAGTTGGGGCCGGGGAGGCTCCAGGGAATTAGACAGCAGCGGGCACCAACGTACACGCTCCAGGATTTATACCGGGATTTCTTGCGCTTTCGTTTTTGCCCCTTTCCCTTTCCTCGAACTGATTTTCTGGAAAATAAAAAAACAGAGACAGACAGAGAAAGCGAGGGAGGGAGGGTAGGGAGAGCAAAAGAAGCAGTGAGGAGGGCAGTGGTGAGAATAACCAAAACAAAGCCACAGGGCCCTGCTCCCTGGAGCAAGGTGTTGGAGGAGACAGGTGGTCTCTAGGAAGGTGGGCGCGCAGCAGCACGGGTGAGCCTGGGCAACACCCACTCAGTGGCTCCTTCTTCTCACTGTGCCCATCCTGGGGTGGCAAAATCAGCCCCTGGCAAGGTTTTGAGTGAGAAGCTGAGACTGGGTGGAGAACACAGGACCCAAAGATCTCCAGGCTCATGGAAGCCCCTGGTCCCAGGCACAGGTAAAGCCCTGAGCACAGGCATTTTGCCCAGCAATTCTGTACATGTCTGACCCTGAAGGTCAGGCAGCAATAAAAGGTAAATTAGACTTTGGGGAAACAGTCAGAAATTTGACTTGATGGAGCATGGGGGACCATGCTTTATGCCTTCATTTCTAAGTATAATAAAAAAGGGGTCCTCCAGGGCTCTGCCTTTGGGAATCTTAGTGGAGGGGAGTAGATACCTTGAGATCTGGCACAAAACCAAGAGTAGTACATAAAAGGTACCAACCTGTCCAGCCATAACCTGGGCTGAGAGGCAGGGCTGGGGTCCTGGAGCCCAGGCAGGCAGTATAGGGTGAGGTGGGAGTTAGGGAGGGCTGGGGAGGAGGAGCCTGGGCAGTACTTGCCAGGGAGTTCTCTCCCCAGTCTGTCAAAGCCAGCTACACCATCTCACCAGACTCTTCCAAGTCTAGGCAAGCCCCTGGCTCTCCCTGTGGGCAAAGCAGGCATTTGGGGAAATGGGCAGCCCCTCAAGGGAACCAGCACTCTCCACGCCTGCCAGGCCTGAGAAAACACAGCTCACAATGTCTGTCACAGGGAAGAAAGGAAGGGAAGAAGGGACCAGAAAGGGCAATTCTGTTCCTCCTCAAGAGAAGGCACTTGAAGGATGGAAGGAGGAGGGTCTTTGCAAGCCCACACTCTAGAAGCTGGGGGCTTAAAGGAAGAGGTAAGGGGTTGAGACCTAGGGGACTTCAATGTGCCAAGGCAGTGGGGGCAGACAGGATGGGAAGGTGGGGCACAGGTGCTCTCTCTCAGTCTCTTTCCCTACCATAGACTCGTTCCCAATGCCAACTGCTCACTCTATCTTGAAGGCTCACTGTCCCTAGACCTTACCCCCACCTCATGCTACCCTGACCATCCATTATGAGCAATTGGAAGCCTCTGAAATGACCAACATTTAACTTTTCTCCCTGACCAAGAGGGCTGTATGTCAGCTGCTTGCCCTCCTGAAGGGCACGCATCAAGAAAACCCCCAGCTGGCCCCAAATCCAATCATGGCACCACAGTAGCCACCAAAAGAGGCCATTTCCTCTGACACACAAAAACTGACTTCTGCCACCCACTTCATCTCCCCACTGTGGGGGCCCTAGAGCAACCCAAGGACCCAGTGTCCACATTGCTTCTTGACACACCAAAACACCAACTCCTGGTTAGGAATGATCTGAAGACCTGGAAAGTATTGTTTCTTCCAAAGAAACTGTTAGGCTCCCAGCTAGGTTTGCTCACTAACCCTAGAGCCAGAATCCCAGAGTTGACTCCATTCTACTACTGCCACCACAAGACCAACTCCCTGACTCACGTGAGTCCACCAGATCCCCCAACAGAGGAAGCTGAGACCCCCACACCAATACAACCAGCGAAGGAGAGAGAGAAGTGCTAAAGTCAGGGCCACTTACCTTTCTTGCTTGTCTTTATCTTCCTTTGGTCTGCAGTAGGGAGGAAGGGAAAAAAGAACAAAACAGAATAGTTAAGATGGTGATGATAATGATAGAGTAATAACAGTATCATGATCTATGTGTACATGTCTTAATAAAAAAAATTTTTTAATTAAAAAAAATAACAGTGGTAAAAACATAATATTTATGATGTAGCAACATTGTTTTAATGCTTTTATAAACAATGTCTCATTTAATCCTTGTAACAATACTATGAGGTATATACTATCATTGTGCCCATTTTATAGATGTGGATACTGAGGCACAATGAAGTAAAATACCCAAGGTTGGAAGGTAGAAATGGGCTAACAAGTGCAACATGCTTCACTCTGGCATAGATCAGTGCCCCACAGCCATTTGCTAACTAAATCCATGACTCCATCCTCACCTGCATTCACATTTGTGGTGCTGTAGGAAGCTCATCTCTCCTATGTGCTGGCCTTGGTGAGGTTTGATACGCATAATCTGCAGGGAAAAGAAGCAGATCAGAGGTTAGTGACCCAGCCAGCCAAACCCAGATGGGACACCCCGGGGCTCCTGCCACTGGGCACCCAGGGGTTCTAAAGAGCAGGGGTGGGTGGTGGAGTCAGGGTGGACCAGGAGCTCTAGCAGGCAAGAGCCTTGGAACCACCCCAATTCCTCCAACCCTGCTGGCCTCAAGGAGCCCTGCTCCACTTGATGGCAGATTATGACTATATGACTGCATGACTGCAAGGGTTGGCCAGGCTGGGAATTCAAATCCTGGTTTATGCCACTCCCCATCCCCTCCCCTTCTTTCATCCCTTCTAGGCCTCACCCTGATCCCTAGCAGCTACCAGACAGCCACCCCTTCCCTGTGTCTCACAGCTCCCTCCTGCACTATCTGGGCTGAGATGTGCCCCATCACCAGGTAGTGCCAAAAGACTAGCTTTTTAAACTCTCCACTGACCAGCTCATCCATCGTCCCAAACAGAACTCCCCAGGAGGGAGGGCCCTCAGAGCTCTTTCCAAGAGAAGAGAAGAGGGGCTCACAGACATCAGCCCCCTCCTGAGCCCAGGAGGCAAAGGTCAGGGGGCAGCAGGTGGTCAGGACTTGCTTCCCAGGTCGGCTTCCCAGGAAATGCAAACATCTTCTCCATAGAAGGCAAGACCCCACCATACCTATTCATGTCCAACTCAGGGGCAGAAGCTGTATAAGGCAAGTCTAGCTCCTCCTCAAAAAAGCTTCCCAGGAAATGGCCCAGGACCACCAGTTCCCAAAATCTTACACCCCTCCTCATTTCCCCTTGTCCCCACTCCCACAGGTGCCCACCTGCATGGTGACATTGGACTCTTCAGTGGCCACACATTGCAGGCTTTCATCATTGCAGCAGCCTGAGCATCGCATCAGGGGTACACAGGATGGCTTGAAGAGGAACTCAATCTCATCAGGGTACTCCTGGAAGATGTTCACCAGGGTCTCCATCGGATGGCAGTAGCTGCGCTGGTAGACATCCATGAACTTCATCACTGCATGGGAGGAGGTGACACATGAGCTTAGTGGTGACATAAAAGATAGCTGGCTAGCCCCTATCTCTATCCAGCTCTGAAAGACTACTCCTCAGAACTTTCATGAGAAGTACTCACTATCAGGCAAGTCCTTCTAAAAATCTAACTTAAGTCCCTCCTGTTTTATTTGAAGCATTTCCCTAAGCTTTCCACCAACACTAATGAAGGTCTGTTTTTATTCCAAAGGTCACGTGATGCTGTCAAGTTCCAAGGGAGATGGCCTCCAACATCTGATCCCTCTGCCCCACTGTGACAGTTGAGCCAACTCCTGAGACAACCTTGATGCACCTTGACAGTTTGAATATGGATCCACATGTTGGGGATGCTCTAAGCCAGTGGTTCTCAACCTTCCTAATGCCGCGAACCTTTAATACAGTTCCTGTGGGTTGTGACCCACAGGTTGAGAACTGCTGCTCTAAGCTTTCCCTGAAAGAAGGAGCATCCAGCTTTGCCAAACTTATTCTCTATTTTCCTACAATCTCCCCACAGCCACTCCAATAATATCAACCACACCAACATTTATTGAGCACTTACTACATGCTGGTTCTGTGTACAGTAGTACATAGTCATCATCTCGTACAGTATTCCCCACTTGGTACTATTAGATACCAACATTTTGCAGATGGGAGAATAGAGGCTCAGAGAGGCTACAGTATTTGCCCCAGGGCCATACAGCTATTAAGTGGTAGAGTTAAAATCTAACACCGAATCCTTCCCAAAACAATGTCATGCAAAAACAGAGAAGCTTCAGGAGGCACCCTGCCACCTGCCAGCCTCCCTTCCCAGACATGGGCTGAGGAGGTGGTAGGCATCAGCACAGGGGCTGGGCACGCCTGGAACCAGCAGGTAGCAGTGGGCGGGCATGTTTTGCCGGCCCTGCCAGCCACCAATAACCCCGCCCAAGAGGGCAAACTGCTTGCATCATGGAAAAAACACTGCTGCCACTGCAGCCACGAAGCATTTCTAGAAGCTGATCTGGAGGGAGACCAGGGTAAAGACAGTTTCCCAGGCTGGCCATGGAGCCCAGGGTGCATTGGAGCATGAAGGGGTAATTCTAGGCCACGGGGGCTGGGCTCTTGAGAATAAATAAAGGCAGGCCTCCAGCATGACTCCTCCAAATTGTGGTTCAGCCTGCCACTCTCCATCACACCCCCTACCACCACATAGCAGCCCTGTTCCTGAAATGGGTTCCCCCACACAGAGGGAAGAAATAACGCTCAGCCAGTGAGCAGGCCCAGGCTCTGGCCATAAACTGATGTGACCATGGGCCAGTCGCTCCCCTTTCTGGGCCTCCAACTCTGTCCTTTTATATAAGTGGGCTAGGCTGATCTCTAAAGACACTGCAACAGAGGCTGAAACATGGGGTTTTGCCCTCCATTTCCAGCCCTGAGAGTAAGTGCCCTTTTCTCAGGCCAGATCACACAAAGTTTGAAACTTTACCCACACATCTTAAGTGTATGCTCTATAGACAGACCATAGCTGAGCTTCTATACAATAGATTGGCTAGAGAGAAGGCCACAGGTGTGAAAACAGAAAGAATAGTAAGGAAACCCAAGCCAGTCCCTCACCTTCCCCAAGGTCTCTACTTCTAATGACAGATGAACAGACTCCTTCTCTATTCCAGAGGGTAAAGGTAAAACATTGTCAAAAAAAGTAAATAAGACCAGGAAGTCTGAAAAATATCAATTTTTAAACCAGGTCAATATTGAAGAAGATGACAAATAAAGAAATTTTGAAATGACTCTTCATTATGGTTGGGACAGAGGTGGCCTAAGCTTGTGGCCCCAACCCACAAGGAGATAGCAGAAAGGTCTAGGCTGGGCAAGGAGCTGGTAGCTGAGGGTAAAAAGACCTTGGCTGAGAATTCCTTTGAAAAGCTTCTCCCTGGAATTCCCAAGGCCTGCAGGAGGTAGAGGGGAGCAACTTTGCTAGCACCCCTCGTATCCTAGCCACTGCCTCGGAGAACTAGCCTCCTGTTGCACAAGGAGTACACAGACATATACGCCAACATCAGGCTTTCCTGGTTTTCCTTATTTATCGCAGACAACCTTTTCTTCAGCAAACAAAGACCATTTGTCTTGCCTCTCCCAGACCACAGAGACCACTGGGAGGCCAAAGGGGGTGAGTGGCGCCCTGGGAGCCAGGGGCCGTCAATGGCTGGAAAGCCAGGCCCTGGGCCAAGGAAAGGGTTTCTGCGGTGGGGAAAAGGGAGGCAGAACCGGCTGGGCATCACTACCCCTGGCTGCTACTCCTGCCACACACACACAAGACGTAGGTCAAGGAAACTGGCCTGGAGGAAGACCCCAGGCCCTGCCCTACTCAGAGATGGAGAGCTGGGGCAGCGACATCAGACTGGAGCATAGGCCACATTCAGCGGTGGAGAGAGTCTGGGCGTCCCCAGAGAAATGGGAGGATCCCATTTCTCCAAACCACAGCGGAACAAAAGGCAGGCAGACTTGGGGTTGGGCAGGGGGGCGGGGCGCCTAGGAACTACAACTGGCCCTCTGCTGGCCCGGGAAGGAAGTTCACAGCACCCAAACCTAGTCCACTGGGGCTTTCTCTATCCACAAAAGAATGCAAACTGGGATGGAGAGGGATGATCCTCTCCAGATTAGGCTGGGCTTTCTGCACCTCCAGCTTATACAGGAAGAGTCACAGCCCCCACAGGTGGGACATGGTTATGTAGGAAGTGATACTGAACATCCATCAGCCCCCAAAGCAGGGGTGGACAAGGGACACCTCCTCCAACATCTGGGATCCCTGAACACTGTCTTCCTGCTCTGTGCTCACAGCTCCCTCCTCAAATAAAATTTTACTGAAATGAACAGAAGAAAAAGACCAGAAGTTCTATTTCAAGCTGAGACCTGAACAAAAGTCCTCCAGACACTAAAGGGTTAACCTCACAGTACCCACCTCTTTCTTCCTTGATCTTCATATAGCTGTATCCTTGCCCTCTTCCTCTCTCCCCCCCTCAGGTGTAGAAAAGGAATCGAGCCACCCCACCCACCCCATGAGGAGACAAGACCCCTACCCCATCCAAGAGACAGGGGGACTCACCGTTGGACTCTTGCTCGCCTTCTGTCATGGGCGCAGCCTGGGACCACTGAGGACAGAACAAAGAGCAAGGTGTGGGCAGAGGCAGGGGCACAAAGGCCCAGCCACCCAGACCCTCCACACTTTTTGCTTCTCCAAGTCTTCTGAGTGGAACAGGGCACAGCTGGGTATCCCCACAAACACAGAGCATGCCCACCACTCCTGGACCACTCCAATTCTCAACCCAAGGAAGTTAAAGACTAACCAGATGTTGTGAGGTGGAGGCTCATAATGCAGGAGGAAAACACGAGAATGCTGCACTATACAGGTACCCTGTCCCTTCCCTCTCCTTGCCCTCACTGCCCCCTTGATTCCTGGTCCAAAGCCATGGGTAAGTATTAAGGTCAAATAGGAGGACAAATTTGTACTGGGGCAGGAAGGAAGGACTGGGGCAAGAAAAACAACATGGTGACCTTCTCCTGCTGACATGACAAATACCAGGGTGAGCTGGTGTTGGGGGGGTACACAGAACCGAAGGGCACCAACTGCCCTCCCCCATACAGACTCTCCCAGTCCTCAGGAATATCCAGCATACCCACAAGTTGCTTACAGGGTAAAAACACAGGAGGAAACCCTGAGGCAGGGAACAGTCCCATTTCCTCCCTGCAAAATCACCCCAAAGCCTGAATAGATTTCCAAAGCCTCACCAGCTTCCCACACCCACCTGTTCCCTTGTTTCTTCTCCTTCCCAGAGTAAGGAGGTCCCAAGCTCCTCTCACCTAGGTACCTTCCTCAAATGCCACCAAGGAAGCTTTTTATGCCTTAGCTCTGCCTAGCCCCTAGGGGGCCCCCTGCACTACCCTAGGCCAGAGGCCTCCCCCAGACATCCCTTCCCCCACCAGATCACTCCTACCCCAGAAGCTGTGAAGGTCAACACATGCAGCCATGTGGACCTGACAGCACCAAGCAAGCAAAGGCTTCTCCTAGCCTGCCTGGGGGTTTCAGGTTCCCATCAACTCCCCACCCCACCTGCTCCTACATCTGCACTCTAAGTGACAGAACCTCAGGACCCACTGGGAAGGAGTCCCACTGTCTCTCTCTCTCCTTCCCATACAGCCCAAATGCACCAAACTTAAGTCTCTCAGCCTTGCCCTCAGAGCCAAGGTCAGAGGAAGTCCCTCTCAAGGGAAAAGAGCAGACTCCCACCACTGCTCTCTCGGGGACCCCTGGTTTCTGCACCCCAGCTCGTCACCCATTCCCACAACACCCCCTGAAGTCCCCCGCCAACATTCTCCCTGCAGCCTACAATCCTCCTGGGCCTAGACAAGGAAAGGGAACAGACTTCATACCCCCTCCAAGATCAGGGGGCACCCGAGGGGCGGTTCTAGACAGGGAGGGACCAGGTGCCCTTCTCTGGGGGCCTCTGAAGGTCACACTGTGGCCAAGCAGCCACTCCTCCCCCTCCTCCCTACTTGGAGGCCTGAAGCCAAGGCCTTTGTGCCAGGGTCTAAGGAACTCCTGGTGGTCACAGGGACCCCTGTCAATGTCCTCTGCCTATCTCCTCTCCAAAGGGGACTCTGGCTGAGGCAAGGAGCATAGGAGAGCAGAAAAAGACCCCTTATGTGTCTTTAAGAAGCAAGTTGAATGGGCAACTTTGGAGTTCCAAAAAACCACCTGCTCCAAAGCCCCATTTCACCAAGACAAAGTGTGTGTGCAAGGCTGGCAGGAGCTCCTTGCAAAGGTTCAGGAAGAGCTATCCCCATGCTTCCCATGTCATGGCAAATTTCAAACCATTTCTCCAAAAAGGCAAAGTGAGCTAATATCACTCTTTAAACTCTTCTTTCACCCACCCCTATAAAAGCTACAGCACAGCTCATTGGAAACTCTTAGGGACAGTAAGGAAGCACACTGTCACCAAGTCGGGACTTTCGGTAGTCTCACAAAGCACCAGGGTGGGCCCCGACATCTGACAGTGATCATCCTTTCCCTGGACTCTGGGGCGGGAGAATCATTTGAAAGATCTCAGCAGAATGGAGTAAAAAATAAAGGAGAGGCAGGGGCTTCTTTCCATGCTAGGGAAGAAACTGGGAAAGGGAAAGGGCTTCAGGAAATTTCTCCTAGCACAGAGCCAAGGGTAGTGACTGGACACGGTAGGAAGGGATAGGGATGGTTCTCTGGGTCCCCGGGCTAGGGCTACCTCGAGAGGTCACCTTCCCGCGGAGGGCCGGCGGGGGGGGGGGGAGGGGCGCCGCTAGCCGCTCTGGGCTCCGGGCTCCGGCAGCCGCGGCTCCGGGAACACGCGGCCGGCCAGGCCCGAGCTGATGTAATCGGCTCCGCGCCGCGCGCGCCCGTCCGGGCGGGGGAGGGCGGGCACCGAGCGGGACGCGAGCGGGGCTGGGCGGGGGTGGCGCGGCGCAGGTGGCCCGCCAGGAACGCGGGGTCCGCAGCAATCCACCCCGAAACTTTTCCCAAACTAGCAGCTAAGGCCGAAGAGACCGGATGGCAGTGACAGCAAGCCCCCTCTCTTGCATGTGCCCTGCCCCCCTCCGTGCTCTCTGCCCTCTCCTAGTCCAAGGTCCGAGCACCCCGCTGCCGGCGGGGCTCTGTCTCCCGCCCCCGCTGCCCCAACTTCCAGTTCGTTGGGGACCAGCGGCCGGGAACAAACTTCAGCTTCTATCTACAGAGCAAGCCCAGCCCCCTAGGCCTCCTCCTCTGACTCCCGCCCTTCTCTGGTCGGCCCAGATCGTACGTGCGGTGACTCTGGTGGGTGGGCAGGGCCCGCGTGGGCGGTGAGACTCTATCCTGATGCCCTCCCACCTAGCGCGCCCCCTCCCCCTACATGTACAACGACATAGGGGGATGCAGCCCTCCTAGTGTCCATGGACCCGCGTGGGGCACGGAGCCCCCACGCGCGCGCTCGCCCGCACGTCCCCAGCCGGGAGAGGCGCTCGCAGCGGCCCGCGGCCCCCGGCGGGTACTGCCACTTACCTTGGCATGATGGAGGTAGAGCAGCAAGGCAAGGCTCCAATGCACCCAAGAGAGGAGAAAGTTCATGGTTTCGGACACCCGACCCGGGCCGGCGTGGCTCGCACTCCCTCTTCTGCTCTGGCTGCGGGACGGCCCGCTCTCCTTGGCGCCTTGGTGGGCTCCTCTTCCTCCCGGAGCAGAGACTGGGGCCAGGGCCTGGGGCGCGCGCGCGGTTAGATCACTGTCTGCGCACACCACCACCTCACCGGTCCATGAGCCCGGCTTCCAAGCGCTGAGTCGCCACCGCGGCCCCCTCACCTCTTCCTTCTCTTCTTCCTCCTCCCCCTCCTCCGGCTGCGGTTCCTCCTGGCCCGAGCTAGCACTTCTCTCGGCTCCGCTCAACTCGGTTCTCCCGGCGCGGACCACGGCTCCTCCGGAAAGAGAACAGCCCAGAAGTTGGACGAAAAGTTTCAGTGCAACGCCGCGAGCCCCGACCCCCTCCACCCCGCCTCGAGGCGCGGGCTCCGGCTCCGGCCCGCGGCTCGCCGCCGCGTCCACCGTCGGCCGCCGGCCTGGGAGGAGGTGGGCGCTGGGGTTGGGGGCGGTGTCTGTCTGTCTGTCCGTCAGCTCGACTGGTCCGCTGCGGGATCCCAAGGGGGAGGGCTCACGCTGCGCTCCGGCGGTCACCCCCAAAAGCAGGTCACTCACTTTGCCCCTGTCCTCTCGCTGCTTGTTCGTCCGCGCGCTCTCTGACCCGATCTCTCTCTTCCACGACTTCTCTCTGGAGCTCTTGGTACCTCTTTCTTCTTTCTGCTGGTTTCCAAAATCCAAAGTGATTTGGGGGAGTAAAGGAGCAATCGCCCCAAACCGTCGACTCGATTTAAGTGGGGAATAGGAAGCAAAAATAAATTAGAACGGGAAGCAATACAGTTTTTTGAAAATGTTTAAGAAAGGAGGGGAATAAACCCCGGTTAAATGAATATCAAATTCCAGCGCGGAGACCTCTGGCCGATGAGTCCTGCGGACAGTCCGCCTCGCCGCTGCGTCTCCAGACAGAGCGCCGCTGCCGCCTGTTCCGCTAGCCCCCTGCGCCGCGGCCTCCTTCCAGCCCGGCTGCCCCAAGGCTCTGCGATCTTCCCAGACACCAGCCGACTTAAAAAAAAAAAACCTGGCCCCGCCCCGCCAGGACCCCGCCCCCATCCCGCCCTCCTGGGCGGGGACCCGCCGAGTCTGTGCCCCTTGCCTCCATCCCCGAGGCGCGCTGCTGGGGTTTCGTGCCTCTGCCTTAGCCCGGGGGCATCCAGTAAAGCCCGGGCCCCCGGCATGCCATACCAAAGGAAAGTTTAACCCCCACCAAGGTTCATCGCCTGAAAATTACCCATCTGCCCCCTGAAACTCTGCCTAGAGACACATACGCCCGCGGGGTATTGAGGGAGGAGGAAGCAGGAAAGTGAGGTTACGTACGGACAGGATCTGAGAGCTATTCCCTCTTTGCTGGAAATATTGGAAGGGATGGGAGGAGGGCTGGGAGCCGGACGGTGACTAGTGAGAAGAGGTACATACAGATCCGTTGGAATCCTGGAGTAATTCATGCCCCTGCTACCCCCTTCAACACTCCCAAGCCCTACACACCCGCACGCACACACATTGACACACGTCCTCACTCTCGCAGACGCTGCTCTATCAAGTTCACCCAGCTTCCCTGTGGTGGCCGAGCGCCCCCTAGTGACTACCGTCTGCACACCCCGGCTCTGGCTCTAGAAGGACCCGGCCTTGGAAAGAGGGTGGGGGGAGTTTGTTCCTGAACCCCTCATTTCTGACCTCCCAAAACAGTTGTATGTTTGGGAGTAGACTGGCCTTATGTGCAAAGAGCCTTGGGTTGGGCACTGGAGGCACAATGTGTCCATCTGGACAATGTGCCCATCTGGAACCTTCATCTGGCCTGCAGACATCAAAGTGAGCTAAAGCCAAGAGGCTGGAGTAGCTGGGGTCCCTTGGGAAGTGTCCAGGAAGATTTGCCTTACAAGAGGAATTTGGCACCAAGTTTGTGGATCTCAGAAAGAGAAGCTGTGTAGTTCCAGGGTTAGTCAGTGACCCAGAGGAAAGAGGACCTGTTGGAGCCCACGTATGCACTGTGTAGTCTGCCAGAAGCCAAAAGGGGAGGCAGCTGGGCAGACAGAGGCCCTTGTTCCTGCTGCCTTCCCCTGCAAAATGTTGCCAAGGCACTGAGGCCAGGGGGCTGGTGGGGGCGGATGGAGGCCAGGGCCTGAGTAATGATTCAAATCTACCCACCAGCACTAAGAAACGTCTGTAGGCCAGCTGCCCAAAGCTCCTACCAGGCTGGGGGACAAGGTTTCTATCAGCCCCAGCCCAGGCTCATAGCTCATCTTCTGCACAGAACTGGGGGTTTCTTCTCAGTCCTTCCCCCTCCCCATTCCCTCAGGATCCTTTAGCTACTTCTCCAGGCTTGCAACTTCTCTCCTCTCTCCAAGACTTTTCCCTTCCTGCAAAGTCCAATTTTCCTCCAACTCCCCATGTTCTCTAAGTGCTCCTCAAAGCTCCCCATACTATCTCACCCTTATGTATAGGAATCAGCCTGGAAAAATTCCTTATTGGGCTCTGGCTCAACAGTTACTAGGCTTCTCCAGGGAACAAAGATGGGAGTGAGGGGGTGATATTTGTGGGAAGAGAGAGACCAATCAGTCTCATTATCTGGCTAGATCTGGCCAGAGCCTGGCCTAGTACTAAGATAGCCTCTGTGAAGGCCTGGGCTGAGAATAGGAACCCAGAAATTTCCCTCAGTTTGACCAAAACACTCCAAGGGGATTACTCTCATTACTCAGTCAGCCCCTTCCTCAGGACATAGTGCTCTCAAATTCCATTAGGGTAGTATTCTGAGGCCCCTATAAGAAGAGGAGCTGGCTCCCCCCCATACAACTCTTTTCATCATTCATGCTCCAGTGCTGTCTCTACCACCTGGCAGGCTCCCCAGAAACAAAGTCTTTTTAAAGTTAGTAAATGTCTATTTGCTGGCTCAGAGCCCCTTCCCACAGGACTCCTCACCTGGGTACCATAAACCAAGCTGCTAAGTGGAATATGGAAGGGAAGCCAGTAAACTTCCTCTTTGTATGTCTCTAGCACTTCAGGAGTACAAGCTACGGGGACTTTGGCTGGGAGTCCCTCCCTCAGCCCTATCCTGAGACAAGACAGAGGCTACAGGTACCAAGGGCTCATTCTAGCCCCTTCCCCTGTATCCCTGCTCATTTCAACCTTCTTCAGCCCCTAAAGAAGCAATTGACTTAAAGAGCAGCTCTTAGAAAAAAACCTCAACTTAGAAGGAAGCTGGAGGGATTTCAAGGAGTGGTAGCCATCAACTGTTACTCCATGGCCCCAGACCCTCCCCAAGCCAACCATCCCCCACAGTGATATACAAGGTCTATTACAACAACCTATTTGAGTTTCCCTAGGCGAGCTTTGCCCAGGAGAAGTGATGGTGCAGAATTCCCTTTATGTAGAGCTAAGATTGCAAACTGACCTTAGTAGGTTTTGAGCAACCCTCTCTAGGGTATGGTTAGTCCTACCTTCATCCTTCATTTTGGAGATAGATACAACCTGGCAGTGATGCAGAGAAAGGGTTTAACTCTGGATCCCATCCCCCAGTATAGTGTCACTAGCTTTTTCCTTTTTCTTTCCTTTTTTTTTTTTTTTTTTTTTTTTAGCAGTTTTTGGCCAGGGCTAGGTTTGAACCCGCCACCTCTAGCATACGGGGCCAGTGCCCTACCCCTTTGAGCTACATGTGCTGCCCGTGTCACTAGATTTCACAACTATATATTCCATGGATTCAGCCACCACCCATACTGTCAGCAAATTAAGTCACCTGGGTCTTCAAAAGAGGGGAAAAGAAATACAAAACAACAAATAATAAGACCACATCATGTCTCTGTAGCACTTTTATTTCCCACAGACTTAATCTCCTTGAACCAACTTGATTCTACTTATCCTCCCTCCTCAGGTCAATGCAGGACAGGGGGTAGTAGAGCAGATTGTCTTCCCAGAGAGGGTATATAAAGGCCCAACATCCCCCTGCAAATTGGTAGGGAGTGGAGCAGAGAAGAGCCCAAACAAAGATCATGCTGGGTCCCAGTTGAGGGGCGACTTCAGCCTCACTTGGAGAGTCTCCCCCCCACCCCACCCAGGACTGCAGTGGCCATAGTCTATGGCTCTGATAGAAGTTCAGAAGGAGCCAAGGAGGAAGAGGAAGGTGTTCCAGGTGAGGGGGAAGCAGAGTGAAGGACAGAGTAGGGGTGGAGAAGAGTGTGAAAGGCAGCCAGGAGCCAGCAGTAGCCCCAAACAAAAGAAGTAGTGATCAGGCCATGGCATAATAGTTGTACTTTGTCCTGACATCCTGTCACCCCCACCCCGCCCCCATCATCTCCAATGTTCAGGGAAGCTCTCGCCTGTGTGGGGAAGACAGTTAATCTGGAAGCCCATGGATGAAGAGACAGAATCCCCTGAGGAGAGAAACAGAGGGAGGAGAGGGTTGCTGGGTCTTGCTGTGACCCAGCAAGTGATTCTCCAAGTGATTTCACTGTGATAAAAGAAGGTCTTCTTCACTGTCCCCCTGAACTCCAGGTGCCTACAAGGGCACTGATCTACAGGAGGGGCAGGGCCCCAAACTTGTTGAATTGAAGGAGAGAGAACTGGGTTGTTTGCCTCCATACCCTGTCTCTGGTTCTGGGTCAGTCAAATCTCTTTCTCATGCCTCTCTGTATCACTAGATGTTTCTCTATTACTAGATCTTTGCAACAAAGCAAGAAAAAGATAAAGAAAAAGCAAGGAGGAGGGCCTCTTTCCTCCAGTGCCAATGTCCTAGCCTCAGGGGGATCTAGAGATTTTATTTGGGGTAAGGATAGAAAATGGTGGTCCATTGATGAAAAGACTGGAGCAAAGGAAGCCAGGGAAACTAACTCTCCCAGAGAATCCAGTCAGGAAAAGGGAAGAGAAGCTGGCAGGAGAGATGGCAGGGCAGTCACTATTGGGGGAAGCTCACCTACTACACCACCCCAGGCATCAGCCAAATCTCTGCCTCTCCTTCATGGGCCCCAGCTTAATCCCCTAACGCTGATCTGTCCCTGGGATGAATTGCTTCTCCCAACAGCCCCAGGTATGCCCACTTCTTGACACCCCAATCTTTTCTACACATCAAAGTCTAACCCCCTGCTACCCCCCCACTGCTGCCCTGTGCACATCCTTTACCCCGCTGCAATCTTGGAGGGAGTCCCTCTATTGGGAAGAAGTAGCAGCTAAGATTCCAAAGTAATATCCTGACCTGTGTCCTGCCTGAGAGTTGATCTTTGTTCCAATTTGTGAATATTTTCCAAGGTATTCCAGGCACTAGGCTCTGTGCTGATTTTACAGAAGATACAGGGCCACCTAAGTAGGGCAGTGGAATGTATAGGGGATTTAGATCCAGATGGACCTAAGTCACATTCCTGCTTCTGGCACTCTTTAACTACCATGGTTTTAGGCAGGTTACTTGGCCTCCCCAAACTCAGCGTCCCTGTTCTGTAAAAAGACATGCCTTGCTTAACACAGAAAAATGTGCACACAGCTACCCTAGAAGTCAAGATGAGAAAGAGGCCCAGGGAAAGGCACAGAGTGCTATGAGAGTATGGAAATGAAGCAGCCAAACTGTCTGGAATGGGCATAAAGAAGGACTTCCTGCAGGAGGTGGCATGGGAATATTTATCCACAGTAATTATTAAACTCTGCCTGTGAGCCTTGCTTTGGGCTGGACTCTGGGACTACAACAATGTAGAAGGGGCTTCCTGTCTGGAGAGGAACCAGAAGAGCAATCTGAAAATGGGAATTCTCCAAAGGAGGCACACAGATGCTGGGAGGCAGGGAAAGCTTCCTGGAAGAGGTGACACTTGAGTTGAGTCTTGATGGAAAAACAGGAGGTTCGCCAACTAAGTGGCGTGGAGACAGAGGATAGTCAGGGGAAAGTGACCTGGAGCATTCTGATGGCTCACCCTGCGCCCTCTCAGTGCTCCTCTGAGTAGGCAGGGAAGGGGATTAGGGCTTCTTCAGGAAACATTCCTAGCCAAAGCTCATAGGGACTTCCTATGGGGTGAGCTGCTTCCTCAGGAGTGAGCTCCGCACTGCTTTCCCTGCCCTCTGGGACAGTATGTCTCTGCCAGAGAATGTAAACAAACAAGCAGACACTAGAGGTAGGTCTAGCTCACACCATGAGAGCACCACTGTTGTTTGCCCCGGGAGCAAGGGGAAGAGGGCAGAGTACACTAGCCTGTGACAAGCACATAGCCACTCAGCTGGGCCAGGACAGAAAGCAGAAAGATACTTTCTCCAGCTTTACTCCCTTCCTGTTCCCATTAAGTACCCAGAGCTCTCTGTCTGCCTGCCACAGACAAGTGGACACCTGGAAACAGCACTGGGCAAAAAAATCCAGTCTCCTAGATGCTGTGTGACTCCGGCCAGTTCTGTTCCTCTTTCTGGACCGCAGGCTTCTCCTAGGTAAAGCATGAGGTTACACTCCCTAAACTCTGGAGCTCTGTGAGGTTGCAACATCTCCATCAAACACTCTAATTGAGTGACATCTTCCAAGGAGCTAGGTATTTGCAAAGGCTCCTGGAGAGAGCAGTGCTTAACTCAAAGAAATCCAGCATTAGTGGTGAAATCTGGGGCTTAGAAGCATGTGATGGAAGAGAGATGCAATTCCCAGGAACCCCTCAAATCCCATTCTATCCCCTCAAGTCTCCTTCCTTTGTTACCTGGGTGACCAGAATCTCTTTTTTGGGAAGACATTGGCTTAGTGAGCCCTCATGATAAAAAGCCTCAACCTCCATTCACTCCCATTGCCCTACCCCTCTGCTCCCATAGAGCTTAGTGGAAGAAGCTGGAGGTCTGGATTCACCACTCCCAAGCTGTGAGAATTTGGACAAGTCACTTCAATTGTCTGAGCCTTAGTTTCCTCATCTGTAAAATATAACCAAATATAAGCTAAGGTCCTGGCCTAGAGTAGACACCACATAAATGCTACTTCTCTTTATCCTATCCTATTCCTACCCCCCTTTAGTGAGCAAACTCTTAGAAAAGGCAAACCCACTATCATCTGGCTAAAGCCAAACAGAAAGGAATAGGGAAATGGGTTTACCCCACCCTCTCAGGAAAGAGAGAGAAAGAAGGAAGGGAGGGGAGGAAAGGAGGAAGGGGAGGACGGGAGGGAAGGGAGGGAGGGAGGGAGGAAGGGAGCGAGGGAGGGAGGGAGGGAGCTAGGGAGGAAGGGAAGGCTGGAAGGGAGGGAGGGAGTGAGCTAGTTAGGGAGGTAGGGAGGCATCAGGGAACGAAGGTTGCACTTAATAACAGC
>CAUYPK010074425.1:0-11185 GCA_963574355.1 Loris lydekkerianus
TTGGTAAACTCTGCCAGGAAGCAAAGCTTAACTGGATGCAGGCCTTGCCACTGGTGTTGTTCAAAGAGGCCTCTGTCAATTCTCTGCAATTTAGCAGGAACTCCTAAAAGAACTGGGAAAGACTGAACTGAATAGACAAAACCCTAGAAAGAGTAACAAGGAAAATCTCCGCTGGGGTAATTAACTGTGTTCTGTTTAGTCTTTTGTATCTGTACATCTTTTCTCTCTGGAAGATCAAGGGGACCAAGTCTAGGTCTGGAACTGGAACCTGGTCCCCCTGAAACCAAGGTAGAAAGGACTTTGCACCATCATCCTGACCACACGCACAGCAGCTAAGGTGAAAGGAATCCTCACCTGGAGTCATCACAGCTGGCTGAATAGGGCTTCACTGCCCCTTGGAAAGTAAAGGTACCATATATACTCGAGTACATACGGTAACTTTAAGACAATCAACATGCCCTGTTCCAGATACATACTGGGAGCTGGCTGGTCAACGCATGGCTGAAGCCTGAGGAAACTCCTCGAGGGACTTGTCTTAATTGGACTCTGAACTTTGGGAAAAGGGGGAAAATGTCATAGGGAAAAGTAAAAACTCGAATGTATATTAGCCCACCACCATGGTACTATTAAGGCCTGAGTAGAGAACCCAAGAAGAGTCACAGTTCCTAAAACCTCAGTGCTGAAAAGTAATTAATATTGGCACCTGCAGAAACAAGTTGATATTGAGACCCCAAATTAAAATATATTGGAGTCTCAAAGGGGGGGAATGAGAGAGGATACCTGAGAAGGGTGAGGTCTAGAAGAACAGGGCTTCTCAAGGAGACCACAAGGATACACATGCAGGGTCCTCTCCACAGTGACTCAGCTCTTGGGAATTTGTAAACTTAACTTCCTGAAACTTGGAAATTTCCAAGTTCTGAGAAATCCTGTAGTTCTGTAGGGGTGGGAATAGCATCTCCCGTTTGATTCAAACTGGCCAATGAGAAGGGTACCTGTGGGGTGGAACTTTTTAACTGTCAATAAAAAGGGAAAGACCAAGGCAGTTGGGGAGCACGGCCATTTGGAATTCTTCTATGCCCTAAGCTCCAGGCTGGTAAATAAAGCCCTTCCTCTTTTTAAAAAAAAAAAAAAAAAAAAAAAAAAAAGAAAGAAAGAAAGAAAAGACCACAGCTCAAAGACTATTCTTTGTCATTGGGCTTTCAAGGACAGTAAAATAGCAAGGTAGAAAATATGCTAGAATCCAAGTCATAGAAACTTGTGTTGATAGCAAAAGAGTATGACAACGGCCAACATAATGGAATAAAACTGAAATTTTACATTTAGAGGTGACTGTTAGGATAGTAGTGATAGGGTGTATAGACGGAACTATTTATATGGTATAAAATTATATTGGTAATTGTGATAATTGTGGCAGGACTTACCTCATGGCTGGTGTTGACTTTTCCATCAGAAACCAGTAGATAAAACAATGGAAAGCACAGGCTCCTGCAGGCTCAGATGAGCTCAGATTGAACCTGAAAAGTGCTTTTTACAAGGAGGAATGTGTTTGTGCTCAAAGGAAGAGGAGAATAGTTATAGTCAGATATATTAAGAATTCTGTTACTTGCAGTAATAACTGGAAAAATGAATAATATTCTCATCTTTTTCTAAAAATATGTAGACCTGAAAAGGCAGAGTCTGGTTTGTTGCCATTTGCAGCCTATAATAATTATCTCTTGACTTATGCCAGATGGAACAAAAATTCCTCCACTTATAATTTGTTTCATCATCCAAGCAGTTATCTGATAACTATCCCAGAAAGTATGCAGAAAAAGGATCACAAATACACCCCCATGGGGACTTCTTTCTGAGTATGGCTTCAAATGACTCTTCTAAGTTGCAGACTCTGCATTAGGGGTGTCCAATCCATGACCTGGGGGCCACAAGCAACCCAGGATGGATGACAGCACTGATGCTGCAAATATGGCTCAACTTGATGTTTTTATCAGAGGTATTGATGATGAATATAACGTCATCTGTCAATGAAGAAATGGCTTCTTTAGTGTCATTAGAAAACACAGCTAAATCAGGAGATTTCTACTAAGCAGTACGAAATATGTCAAAGTCATTTTCTTTGTCCACAGCAACATATCTGATCTAGTGACTGATGGTACCCTGGCAATGGTATGTAAAAGAGAGGGATTTATAAAATTAATAGAAATGATGCAATTACCACCCCAACTTACATGTGATGGAGTTTCATTGCACAGCACACCAAGAAAATTGACATGCAGAAGCTTTAGAAATAGATGATACCGTGCAACTCATCATCAAGACTGAATGTCATAAGGGTCAAAGGATTGAATCATCATTAATTCCAGGAATTCCTGAGAAGTATTGATACTGACTATGGTGACATCATTTCCTTTTCAGAAGTCAGATGGCTAAGTAGAGCCCAAATGCTAAAGAGATTTTATGATTTGCTATATGTTATTAAGTCATTTATGACATCAAAAACCAAATTTGTGCCAGAACTTGACGATGAAGACTGGTTTACAGATTGAGCACTTTTAGTAGATTTAACTGCTCATTTAAATGAGTTAAACATGTGGCTTCAATGTGAAAACCAATTTATCAATACAATGTTTCAAACCACAGTAGCATGCCAATTGAAACTGAAATTATGGCAAGCTCAAAGTACGGTAAACATTTTTATGCATTTTGGCACGTTGCCTAAACACAGTCCAGTGAATAGTGAAAAATATGCAGCTTTGCTTTTCAGTTTGATACAAGAATTTGAAAACAGATTTCAAGATTTTCAGAAAGGTAATCAGTATTTTGGTGGATTTGCAACTTCATTTTTAGTTGACAGACATAAGTTACCTGCCAGTTTTTACCAGAATGCACAGGGCTGCAATCTGACATTTCAGTTAAGGAAAAATTTGATCATGTCTCTTTACTGGACTTTTATAGGTCCCATCTTCCCAGAGACAAATATCCCTTTGTTCATAATCACACCTGATTCATGTCATCACTTTTCAATAGCACCTACATTTTCACTGGAGGAAAATTTCTCTGTGCAATAGCAAGAAATTATTTTCAAGAGTGAAGGACATTAAGAGTCAAGTTAGAACTCAAATATCTGATGAGCACTTTGGAACTCACTGAGAATTGCGAGTATTTCCATCAAACCACATATTAATGCATTGGTTTCTCAAGTAAAATGTCAAATACCCCACTAGTTTATGTTTCCCACTTTTCTTTCATTTTCATAATAATTTTTTTTTTTAAACAAAGACATTACTTAGCTAGGTACATTTTCTATACCAGTGATTGAAAATGGAGGACCTGCCTGACAATTTTAAAAGATTCTCTGAAAGGGCTGTTGCATAATTAGGATTATCATGTGAGGGCATTTTGTTTCTCTGTAGTGGTGGATATCATGAAAATTATGGACAGACGTTTTTTGTTTGCTCTTCAGCTTTTGTTGCATTTGTGTATTTAATGTGTATAAGTGTCTTAAGAACTTAAGACCATTCTTCTTCCAATGTGGCCCAGAGGAGCTAAAAAGTTGTGCACCCTGCTGTACACCACAACCTCTGATGAGGATGGGAAATGGCTCCTTGCTTCCAGGGTGCTGTGGCAGGTTATGTCTGGGATCAAGCATCTATCTGGGGACATATGAAATGTCAAGGGAAAGAAATAGTGAGAGAAGTAGGAACAACTTTTCTTTCTGAAGGACTGAGTGAGATCTCCTAATCTGTGATCAGACAGACTTTTGTTCGTGCCACAAGAAGGTGCCTAACATTGCTCTTGGCACATAGTAGGTGTTCAAGTAATAGTTTGATAAAGTCCTTGGACAGTACAAGGATGCACCCATGTAATAATGTTCCTCTGATCAGCTAAAAACTGGTTTCTTTTCTCTGTGTGTTAGGCAACCTGCTTCAGAAAGAAAATAATGACATTTAAATTCTAATACCATCTGTCCTTTGTGATAACTATCACTTTAGCAGAACTGTGCTGAAATAGAAAGGATTTTAAAGGTGTCTACTTTCTCCACACTGGTGGCAAGAATGAACAGGGGCGGGTTCCAAATATTGGCTTTGGTACGGATTTGTAAAGAGCTTCACACCTGTGTTCCTCACTCTTAATCTTTGATATATGGTGAGGCTTTCATGTGGTTGAAATCTCTAAAGCTCAGCTAACTCATTTTGGGTTTGTGGGAAGTTTATACTTTCTACCCCACTTTGCAATTTGATATGAGTATGAGGTCACTATTGGCCTATGAGCCAATGGCAGAAGTAATGTGTGTCACCTCCTGACCAGAGCACTTTGTTGCTGGTGGGAGATGTCCAGCATTCTCATGCCCATAATGATGCTGCAACCAAAATATTGCAGATGCTGGAGCCTCCATGAGCCTGGACCTCCATCAGCCTTGACCTCCATCAACCTGGACCTCCATCAGCCTGGAGCCTCCATCAACCTGGAGCCTCCATCAGCCTGGACCTCCATCAACCTGGACCTCCATCAGCCTGGACCTCCATCAGCCTGGAGCCTCCATCAGCCTGGACCTCCATCAACCTGGACCACCATCAGCCTGGAGCCTCCATCAACCTGGACCTCCATCAGCCTGGACCTCCATCAGCCTGGAGCCTCCATCAGCCTGGACCTCCATCAGCCTGGAGCCTCCATCAGCCTGGACCTCCATCAATCTGGAGCTTCCATCAGCCTGGACCTCCATCAGCCTGGAGCCTCCATCAATCTGGAGCCTTCATCAGCCTGGGCTTCAGTGAGAATCTGTGGAGTGGTGGTCTCCTCCTCTTCACCTCCACCTCCACCAATGTGCGCTGGGTCTTTAATATGAGCAAAGAATAAATCTTTATGTCCAAGCCCCTGAAATACGAAGGCCCATTGTTGCAACGTAATCCACCACTTCACTGACCGATACAAACCCCACTGCCTGATTGTTCAATCAGTGGGGCATTATGTTTGTTTTAACCCCTTTCCAGTTGGACCTCAGTAGGTTTCTTTTAAGTTTCAGGAATCTTTTTTTTGTTAATTTTTTAAAATAGGGTTTTTATGGAATTCTGGTTCAGGAGGGAGGCCCACACTTCAAGAAACATTGTAAATCTGTATCATGCTATAAAAACTCTGGCTATTATTTCTCAAGTTCTGCTAGGCAGACATGTTCAGATATTAGTAAAAGGTTAAAGGCACTTAGGGCAGGAATAAGTGCAATGAATATAAAGTTCACCAGCTCAGTTTCAAGGCTGCATGAAACCGAGATAAAATGAAGACATAGAATAGGTGATTAATAGACTGGACCTCTCTCTAAATGAGAATTCTAAAGATTGTAAATCATTTGGAAATTGGAGTGATGATATGGAAAACAAGTAAAAATTAAGAAATATCAAATAGCAGATGGATCTGGAAGAAATGAAAGTAGAAAATGTGAGATAATTCCCTCATAGTGAATTTGGGAAGGGGCCATGGCAACCCTTAGCAGACTCTGTGTGGGTAGCATATGTTTATTTACCTCCCCTGGAGGCTTGGGAACGGGGGTTGACTCAACAAAGAATATGGCCTTCTATGGGTTCAGAGGAGATATTGTTTTGGCCTCCTTGCAGTTGGATTCTGCTGAGTTCAAAACGATTTTTGGTAAAGATAAGGATTTTTATTCCTTGGATCTATGCCCCACTATTATTTCTCATAGCTAGAACAGCGACTATAGAATTGTGAAATTAGTAGAATGACACCATTCCCATAAACTCTGCTTGTGGTGGGATAGGAGTCCTGCCTAATGCGGGTTGTCCCTGGCAGTGGGTGACTGCTGATGACTGCTAAAAGCAGCTGTGGAGACAGAGCCAGCAGCATGGTGTCTCCAGGCAGTTGGTCCATTCAAACCTGTGGGGTCTACTGGCTTCAGAAAAGCATGTCTAGACAAGAACCAGCTGCCCATGGGGGGCCATCTATGAAAAGTAGAGAGGAGCTTATCAGGTTTGGGGCAGAGGAATCTGAGGGTGATGCCAATCTGGGGCATCACGTGAAGGCAAGTGCCTGGCAAAGGCAGAGGTGGCTCTGGCAGCTGGCGTTTGAGGTGTCCTGAAATCATGACAGAGGCAGCCGTCTCCCCAGCCCTGCTACCTTCAAGGCAATTCACTTGAAGCTCCACCTCTCCCCAGCCATTGTTGATAGATTGCCCAGTTAGTCTGTGGATGATTTCTTTTCTGCTATAAGATTTCCTTTGGGGTCACTTATGGACAATTTTGTTTAAACACACTGAGAAGATTAAGTAGTGGGCAATCTGATTCTCTTAGGTTCTGTACTGAGTATTGACTGGGTCCTCTATCTTGCACCCACTTTTCTATCTCAAAGTGGTTCAGAATATGCCACTCTGGCAAGAGAATTATTTAGGGTTGAAAGCAACTAAGGAAAAACAGACAGAAAATGATCTTTCTGTCCTTCCGTACCTATTAACATTTATTTATTTATGTATTTATTTTTATTTATTTGTTTGTTTTTTCCCCAGAATATTATGAGGGCGTGAATGTCATGTTACATGAATTGCTTCTGCATGGTTTGTGTCAGGTTGTAAGTGTGCTCATACCCAGAGAGTATGCCTCGTGCTGTCAGGTATGATTTTGCCCCTCCTCGTCTGCCACCTCCTACCTGCTTCTTTCCATTGAGTTTTACTACCATATGTGCACATGGGTGTTGATTGATTAAAATAGAACATAAATTCCCCCTGTGAAGGTGTCCCCGCCTCACTTCACATACCAGGAAGGGGATACTTGTACATCAGAAATGAGATGGTGCAGCGAAAATCTATGCAGTGAAATCTTACTAATTAGCCCTTATCTGCCATTAATTTTCCCATATGTATGCCTTCCCACAATTTGCTACTCCTAGAAGCTGAAAGTTCTTTCCCTTTGTCTTGTCACTTTTCTACAAAATTATTGTTTTTTGTTAAGAAGCCCATTTAGAACTATGTAAGCCCAAGTTCTAAATACCCCGTTGAGTTACTAATTTCTGAGCACTCCCATGTGTATGTGTGATGAATAGGTTAATCAATTTCTATTGTTTTCCTCTTGTTAATCTATCTTGGGTCTGTTGCTCAGGTTGGAGTGCCATGGCATCAGCCTAGCTCACAGCAACCTCAGATTTCTAGATTCAAGCAATCTTCCTGCCTCAGCCTCCCATGTAGCTGGAACTACAGGCACCTGCCACAATGCCCAGCTGATTTTTCTATTTTTAGTAGAGATGGGGTCTGGTTCTTGCTCAGGCTGGTCTTAAACCCCTGAGCTCAAGCAATCCCCCTGCCTTGGCCTCCCAGAGTGTTAGGATTATAGGCATGAGCCACTGTGTCTGGTCAACAGTTAGAAAAATCTTGACTGGAAATCTTGGCCAACAACTTGTGGCTTTTGCATCACAACAATGTACCAACTCATGTGGTATTCTCTGTAAAGGAGTTTTTAGTCAGTAAAAAAATAACTGTTTTGGAATACTCACTGTACTCACCTAATCTGACCCCTAATAACTTTTTTCTTTACTTGAAGATAAAAGAAACATTGAAAGAAAAACATTTTAATGATATTCAAGACATCAAATGTAATATGATGACAACTTTGATGGCCATTCCAGAAAAATAGTTCTAATATTGCTTTGAAGGTTGGAGCTAGGTACTGGTGTTGGTTCATAGCTTCCCAAGGGGAGTACTTCGAAGGCGACTGTAGTGGTATGCAGGTGTGAAGGCGGCTGTAGTGGTATGCAGGTGTGAAGGTGACTGTAGTGGTATGCAGGTGTGAAGGTGACTGTAGTGGTATGCAGGTGTGAAGGTGACTATAGTGGTATGCAGGTGTGAAGGCGACTATAGTGGTATGCAGGTGTGAAGGTGACTATAGTAGGATGGATGACTTTGCAAACTTAATTGTCAGAACTTGAATGATTTCTGAAGAACAAATAGATACATACTTACTCATAGCAACTGGAAATTTGGAAGCCTGTAGAGCCAACTCAAACTTTCTTATTTCATTACCTGCTTTCTCCCCATCTAGGTTACTATCTCCCCCTTTCTGTCTGCCTGCAGAACATCTGAGTTGAAATGTCTGGGGAACAGTTGGAAATATTGTCCATGTGCTAGGGGAGGGGCCAGTATGATGACAATGATGTGAGAAGTATCAGCTTTTAAAACTTTTATTTATTTAGCAAATAGTTATTAATCACTAAATTGATTAAATAATACCATTAATTAGTTATACATTTATTTACTGAAAGTCAAATATGTGCCAAGCACTAAATTAATTAATAGATGGAACTAGAAGATTAACAATCTTATTGTGGCTTGATATTTTTTGTGAGTTTTTATTTTCTGTTTACCATCTCCATAGCCTACTCCCTGTAATTTTGTTTGTTAAGGTAAAATATTTGGGAGCACAGTGAATATGAAGCAAGTCTTCTTGCCAGGAGGGAGGCTTTTCTGGTAGAAGAGTTTCTTTCTGAGTTATAAAATGGTTCAGAGTCTACAGCAGGCCATATACTCCCCTCGACTGGCCTATGTTACCTTTCCTTTGTTTAAACCATGAAGAAAGGGCTAGATAAGAGAAACAGTACCTAGACACAAGATGGTGAGGGAATGTTTAAAGCTACTAAAGAACATTTTCAAGTTCAAGTTTTGCAAATATCTTCAATGCAACTTAACGGCATATATTCACATAGAAGTGTCTGACATTCATTAAGACACAGAGGCAGGAAAAGGGGACTTCCCTTGCAGTTTCTCATAAGCAAGTTGGGAGAAGAGAAGACAGATAAACAGATAAGAAAACAATGTAATAAGGACAATCAAAAACCTGGGAGTGTACAGAGGAAAAACATTAAGTGTAAAATACTCAGATCTATTTATTAGAGAAGTTTTTCCAAAGACCTCCAGTGATGAATTTCTCATCCATCCCAGGGAATTGACAAATACCCATGTACTGATAGCTGAAGTTCATGTTTTGAGGGTGAGAACTCAGTTTTTACTTCTAGATTGAACATTCTTTCCTGGATGTCTGGTCAGTTTACGTATTTAAAAATAGAAGATGATAATTTTATTCTCTCAGAAAGTTGAATGTTTCACCTCTCTATCAAATTATGATTAAATATCCTTCCTTAAAAATATCACTGCACTTCTTGGGGGCACTGGCCCCATATACTGAGGGTGGGTAGGGCACTGGCCCCATATACTGAGGGTGGCGGTTCAAACATGGCCCTAGCCAGCTAAAATATCAGTGGCAACTGAAACAAAAAGATAGCTGGGCGTTGTGAAGGGCACCTGTAGTCCCAGCTACTCAGGAGGCTGAGGCAAGAGAATCGCCTAAGCCCAGGAGTTGGAGGTTGCTGCTTCGCCCTCAGGGTTTCAGAGCAAGGATCGGGTAGGAGCTAGTAACTGAGCAGCCTAAAGGCAGGGACTGAGCTGCCTTACAGCCTTAACCCTCAGGGGCAGAATGAGACTGGTGTTGGCACGCTGGAGCCTCGGGCCATTGCCCTGGGTAGAGTGCTGTGGTGACACAGCTCATAGCAACCTCATAAGTTGCTTGGCACTGCCCAGACCTCCATAAGAGCTGTGCCATGACCCCCGACCAACACCCACCGGGCCTCCACATGCCCTGACAAAGGGAGCTGTGCAACCCTACGTCCTCCCTCCTGTACTCTCCCTGCCTCCACACTGGCCCGCACATCTGGCCAGGGATACTGGTAGCCGCGTGCCCTCCGGAGCCTTCCCTGCCCCTGCACAGAGCCCTTCTCCTGGCCAGAGACTGCTGGAGCCTTGGGCTCTCTGTGCCAAAGTCACTGGACACCAGGCACTCCCAGAACCATGAGCGCCACCTCCCACCCTGTTGCTGGATCTGGGTGTGTCACACTCCAGAGCTGCTTCCACAACCAGAACTCCCTGGCTGGGGCAGCCCCAAAGCAACTATACAGGGCCACTCCCTACAAAGATCCAGCAAGAATAGAGTGATCCTGCTGGGGTCTAATCTTGTAGAAACACCTCCCCAACTCTGAGGATGGCCAGAGGCAATGGTGAAAAAAATCATGAGGCAAAATCAACAGAAAAACTCTGGAAATATGAATAGTCAGACTAGATCAACTCCCCCAAGGATCAATGGGGCAGACACAGCACAAGACCCCATGCACAAACAAATAGCTGAGATGTCAGGAATCGAATTCAGAATCTGGATAGAAAATAAGATCGAATTAGAATTCCAAGCAGTAACCCAAAAGATATCTCAAGAATTCAAAGACCAAATGACCAAAGATTTTAACACATTGAGACAAGAAGTTGCATCCCTCAAAGATCTGAGAAACACAGTAGAATCCCTCAGTAACAGAATGGAGCAAGCAGAACAAAGGATTTCTGACATTGAAGACAAAAATTTTGAATGCTCCCAAACTCTCAAAGAGGAAGAGAAATGGAGGGCAAAAACAGATCACTCTCTCAGAGAGCTCTGGGATAATTTGAAGAAAACTAATATTCGTCTTACAGGGATCCCCAAAAGCGATGAAGTGGCTTCACAAGGCACAGAGTCTCTTCTCCATGAGATTATGAAAATGAACTTTCCAGACATGCCAAGAGATTCTGAAATTCAGATAGCAGACAGTTTCAGAACTCCAACATGACTCAACCCAAATAAAACATCCCCCAGACACATCAGAATCAACTTCACTAAGGTTAATATGAAGGAGAAAATTCTGAAAGCAGCCAGATGAAAAAAAACCATCACCTACAAGGGCAAAAATATTAGAATATCTGCAGATCTCTCTGCTGAAATCTTTCAAGCTAGAAGAGGATGGTCATCGACTTTTAATCTCCTAAAACAAAATAACTTTCAACCCAGGATCCTGAGCTAAACTGAGTTTCATTTATGATGGAGAAATTAAATATTTCAATGATATTCACATGTTGAAGAAATTTGCCATAACTAAACCAGCTCTCCAGGATATTCTCAGACCTAGCCTCCATAAAGACCAGTGTAATTCTCCACCACAAAAGTAAACCCACCCAGAAAATTTTGATCAAATTTCAACTTCCACAGTCGCAAAAGGATTAAAAATGTCCACCAGACTCTCGAAAGGCTTATCAATATTCTCAATTAATGTGAATGGTTTAAATTGTCCTCTAAAGAGGCACAGGTTGACTGACTGGATACAAAAACTCAAGCCAGATATC